>JALBCR010003084.1:0-94967 GCA_030710515.1 Abscondita cerata | reverse complement strand
TTAAAGGAAAGGTAAATAGGGGTGTGTCGTGAATATATAATATATATATATATATATATATACATATATATATATATATATATATCATATGCATATATTTATATATATATATTTTTATATATATATATATATATATATATAAATATAATTAATATTATTATATTATAATATATATATATATATATATTATATATATATATATATATATAAATATATATATTATAAAAAATAACATTAATTACATTTATATATTTAATATAACATATATATATTGAGGCTTTATATATATATATATATATATATATAAATAAATATATATATATAAATATATAAATAAGAAGAATGTAAGTGTGTATAAAAGTAAAAAAGTGTGTGTAAAGGTTGGGTGGAAGGTGTGGAACCTTCAACTAAACAGCACTTAATAAGGAACAAAATGCAACCACAGACAAATCTCAACAGTTCAAATAATGGTGTTCTAACAGTGAATATACATTTTTCAGTAAACCAAATAATGGGGCTGTCCTGTGTCTTCTGACTCAATGTCCAAAATAGAGAAGGGTTCAGGTAAATTGAATGTTAACTGAATATTGTTGAATTAGTTTTGAATTCTGCAACATCAATATGCCCGATATTGACTTTCAAGAATCATGCCAAACTAAAGAATGCATTTATATTGAACTAAAACCATCGGTAGATACATGGCTTCCAATATGAGATGCTTGAAAGTTTTCGTTGATTAATCCAATAATAAGGTCATATTGGACGGAATCATTCAGTTTCAGCACCTATTGGTTTCATGTTAACGCTGCTAATAAACGATTTCTTACAAATATTATAAATTCTTCTTCGAGATTCAAACAGAAAGAGGTACGATTATGAAAGGTTGTTGTTTTTATCCTTAACTCAGTAATTTGGCTGTGATGCTTTGAAAGACCAAGTCTCACTCAGATCAATATCAGACCCATAAAAGCTGAGTCCCCGCCAACCAAAACTTATGGATCGGCCGTCCGGGAGCAACGTTCCTCTGCACCACCGGCGACGTCATCGCTAGAGATGGCGCGGAACCGGTATTTCGGCTATGGAGGCTGGATATTTTTTTCTTATTTTTCTGTAATAACCAACTTACCTCGAACAGAAATAGCAGTCGATAGTTTCCAATTTTCTGTCACACCATATCATAGGAATGCCAAAACCAAATGTAATTTTCTTACCCTTAAACCACAAGCGCAGATCTTTTCTCACATCTTCACGCCTGATGAGGGAGCTCCTTAGTGGTTGTCTTGATCACCAAGTATTAATTTAAAGTAAGTCATATAAACCTTCTTCACAAAATTACTTATATTTTCGCACTGACTTTTCTACTGTATATTCCAATTAAAGCCAAATATAACAGAATTTCACAACCTCTATGGAGCTATAACACATATAAAAACAAGAGAACATTAGCGTTTAACAACGCTGATGTCAATTGAGTATGGCAAGACAGGGTCTGCAAGAGAAATTTACTTCAGTCCTGCTGGAACATGTCCAACTGCATGTTTACTCTCTGGTAAAACGCTGAACATGTTCAATCGTACTAGTAATAAAATACTCACCATTGTTTATGCAACTACTATGCGATAATCATCTGCAACTTTAACTTGTTTATACATGATAATAATCCATAACCATCTACCTTAACACCAAAAATTTTTATCCCCCTCCCTTTCACTACATTATTTACGTCCATTATTTTTTTTCTTTATTCCCAAATAAATATATTATTAAAATTAGGTGTAAGAAATCTTAACTTTAAGCTTAAAAAATAAAATACAAAAATTTTAACTAAATCACAACTTAAGGCACAAAATAAAAAGTAAATATAAAAACTAAATCTGATGGTCAGATTTGATAAATTAAATTAATAAACAAAACCTCAAAATACCATCAATTCTCTGCAAATCTTTGGGAACTCAGTTTTGTAAGTTTCTGCAAAGTTATGAATTACAAATTGGAAAAAGATATTTCTAAGCACGAATTGGTGAATATTTTAAGAAGCTGATGCGTAACATGCGAAATATGAACAGGAAAAGATTATAAACATTACAGCGTAAAACAATGCTCGAATACAACAGCCAAAATGTTAGTTATAACAGAAATAGTGTAATGAGTATCAATCAAACCTTTCTTCAATCCGTTTTACTGATGTTGCAATACCAAACCGCAAGAAATGCAAAAAATGCGAAGATAAAGGTCCCTTCAACATCAACCTGAAATCGTAAAATTGATGCGGTTGCTTTAAAACATTGAGGAATTTAACAAAAATGATAGAAAATTGGGACGAAGAAATCCCCGGAAAGGGCTGCAACTAAAGTTCTTCTGGCTGCATCTTTAGAACTGCTCTGCTTGGCGAAGCTACAAGAGGAGCTATTTTGTTTGCCTCTAATTACTTGAGATGGGAGTTTAAGTAGGATTGAATACAACCCTATTAACAAAATATGTCAAGGCGGTGATCGAAAATGTGCAGATAGAAATGGTTGGTACCTATTCAAATTTCTCTAATAAGTTTTCATACATTTAAATTGAAGGCTGTTACCCAATCTAGATCAACCGTCTAAATGTCCTGTGCGATTATACCACAAATTAATGAAAAAAAGAGGTAACGATATTACCACCGACAGATTATTTCTCACCCCAAATCCACATTGGACAAACAGTGGATCTATTTGGTAATAAGAACTCTCCAGTTGGCTAAAATACATTTTCCAAGTAAAAAAATCTGTCTGCTGAAAAGAGTGATGTGAATACAACAATTGTTTCTCATTTCTCATAAAATAGTACTAATACTATTTTTCTAGAACGAAGGAGCTATAAAATAGAAGCAAAAGTAGCTTTCAACAATGCAATTCAACAATTAAACTGGGATAATGTGTATCATGCAAGAAACGCCAACGATAAGTTTTAATTTTTGAACTAATTCTTTATATTTTTAATAAATATTTCCCGTTAAAAAATTTAAAAACAAAACAAAAAGTATGGGTAACCAATGAGATAATAGAAAGTTCACATAGGCTAAAAAACTACCTACATTGGACCTATAAAACCTCAAGTGACGATCAGTCAAAACAACCTATACGCTAGCGAAAAACAGCACAAAAGCCTTAATTAAATTTCATAAAAGAAAATATTTTGACCAAAAAGTTTGCAATGTAAAAAATCCGGCAAAAGAAGTATGGAACATATTAAGCAGAATCGTTCAAACAAGAAAATCACACTAAACATAAACGGTACAGACATTTCTAACCAACTTGTTGTATGTAATACGTTTAGTGAATATTTTGGTAACTCTAATTCTGTACAACTAAATAACCCAATGGAGAAAACTCAGAAAATATACCGAGAATGTATCATAATACATTTTTCCTGGCTCCCACCGATCCTCATGAAGTTTTAGAATATATTATGGCATAAATCCTACCAAATCAGGCTTACTTTCTTAAAAGAAATTGCAATATATATAACCATTTCCCTGGCGCATTGCATAAACGAATGTTTTTTAGACGGTATCTTTCCACAAGCCTTGAAAGCGGCTAGAATTATTTCAATTCTTAAAAAACGATCCCAAAACGTTGAAAACTACCGTCCGGTTTTCATCTTATCAATATTTTCTAAAGTTATGGAAAGTTGCATATTACAACGTCTTGTAAGCTACTTCGATTGCTATAACCTTCTAAATAATACCCAGTCAGGGTTTGTGAAAGGTAAAAATACCATTAGCGCGGTATTTAATATGTTATCGTCCGTTTATGATACTTTGGACAAAAAATATCGTCCTGTGGGAATTTTCTTTGAACTATCTAGGGCTTTCGGTATGGTTGACCATGGTATATTGTTAAAAAGGTTAGCAGCATACGGCATAGTAGGCAACGCCGCAAGGTGCTCTGCTGTCGCCTTTCTTATTCGCAGTCTTTGTCAATGACTTGGATGACGCTTTTGAAGACATACAAAACTCTACCATTACCAAATATGCCGACGACACCTCAATTATAATGTTGTGAAAAGAACCGCCTATTACTCAACCTTAACAAAACCAGCATTCTGCATTTTCAAAAGTCTCTTAATAACCAACACGAAAATTGTCCAAACTACAACTTCATGGAAATACTCTAGAATCAACAAGGGGCAAATGTTTCTAGGCCTAAACATAAATACCACTCTTAAATGGAAATCGCATTCAAACATGGTCACCCGTAGACTGCGATATGCTAGTTACGCTGTTCTGTCATTAAGAGATTAGATATCAGTTAGTACCCTGTTGAAATTCTATCACGCCCATGTCCATCTCACATCATGAACGGACTAATGTTTGGGGTAACTCTACAGATAGTTCACGGGTTTCCAGGCTACAAAACAAACTGTTCGTCGAATCGCACGCGCTCACCTCCGACACACCTGTCGACCATTATTTCCGCAACTTACAAAAGTAAGCTCAAGTTTCCCACAAGACACTGCCATAAACTGAGCGTTCCCTCCGAACAAAACAGCCCCCTATGAGCGCTGACCCTACTACAGCTGTATAAAGATGTACAACAAACTGAGTCGATACTAACTATAAGATGTGCAAAACAGTTTAAATCACAATTAAAGAGTTTCTTTACTACGCAACCTTTTATTCATTGTAAAAACATTGTAAGTGTAATTTGTTCTTTTACGTGGGTTTGTTCTATTAGCGAATTATGTCTTTTTAACATATTTATTATTTTAATCTGTTTTCAAATGTAATCTTGACAATTGTATACATTCTTAAATGTCACTGAACAATAAAACATTCATTCATTCATTCATTTATGACAATGTCATTCGCAAAATCGCTATGCAAACTCTTATAACAATTGATAAATTTTTCCTGGCAAAAATCTTAAACTCTTATGATATAATAAGTGATAAAATCTAATCGTTTTTAGAGAAAAATCAATGTTAGTATTGACCAATAAAGATTTAATTTTTAACCGTCTAAAATTAAGCGAATAATAGTTTGTTGTGCGGTGGTGGCCAAATAATCGAGAACGCCTGCCATACCTTTAGACACTATTCGTTCTACAATCTCTAAAAAAATAAATAGTTAGTAAAAGCGACCAAAAGAAATTGCTGGAAATTATTTTTAAGTTTCTAAAATAGACGCAAGAGGATCGCAACTAGAAGTATTAAAAATACTCAATTTTCTTTCTCGAATTTTCACAATGAAATACAATTTCCGAGCAACGTGGTGATTCTTAGAACAACATGTTTTTTTTGTTGACAATGGAGTACTGTAAGGTACTGATCACCTTCCATATTTTATATTTGCACCAAAAACCCTAAAATACACACGAAAAAATTAACAAAATTGACGTACGTTTTGACGTTTAATTATATTTAACAATATGTGATGTAAGCATTGAGCTTTCATTATCGAACAAATGTTGTCTCAACATGGTATTGATACCGCTCATACAAAAGTGTCTTTCATTCACTTACTTTCATGTCCGCAATAGCTTTGCAACAGAGCTGGGTGTTGCTATGGGGACCCTAGCTGCACCTTTATCTTTATCTCCCGTTATCGCCAACATTTTTATGGACGCCTTTGATACCATTGCCTCGGCAATTTCAAGCCGCTGAAACGTAGAATATGGTTTAAGAATGTTGATGATATTTTCACCATATAGCAATAATATTGCCCTTCTTAGTACGTCTCTTGACCATCTAAACAAACAACATATTGACATCCAGTTCACTATGGAAATTGAAGAAAATCATTGTCTTCCATTTGTTGACGTACTTGTTACCCGGAAACCCAACGGTGAATTAAGTCATTCGGTGTATCGCAAACCGACTCACACCTCGACAAAGTACTTATCTCTTCATACCACATCCTTGCTAAAAAATGTCTGTTGTTGAATCTCTGGTTTTTCAAGCATTTGCTATATGTAAACCCGACAATCTCAATTTGGAATTACGTCATCTAACTAATACTCTCATTGCAAACGGTTATAGAAAGAAGTTATCCTAAAAGTCATTAATCGTCACTCCCATTCTTGCTCTCTAGGTTTAAAAGAGATCTATCACTTCAGAAGCAATTCCAGCCTTTCTCCATTAGATTCACAAGGTGACTGACCGAATAGGCAAGCTTCTTCGAAAAACGGCATTAACACGTTGACCGCCGCAATGGAAGAAAAATTCGGGTCCCTGAGGCCGAGAGAGATTTTTATGACAAACTCTTGAATCTGTTCGGTCCCAAAGTATATATCTAAATAAATTTAAAAAATATATTTTTGACTATTTTTCTTTGTTCTAAAAATATGGCACAACATCTATACCACGCTGGCCTTAGAATATATTTTAAACCTTTGACGCCGTCGTGGTACATGTATTGTACCACATGCATTTCTTTGTTCTGTGCACGTTCAAACTTGCAGCATGCTTATCGGAACAAAGTATTTCAATCAGTTCTACCGTGTTTCATCAGAGTGCAAGTGCTAAAACAATATTGTGCGTTTGACATGGGTGATTACGAAAAGAACAAGAACGTTTGATGAAATTATGGAACGAAATATTGTCCGATGAAGAAGGTGAACCATTTGAAAATCATGGAAGTTCGGATGAATATGTTCTGCAAGTAGTGCCGGTGATGAAAGTTCTTCGGATAACGAACCAGTCGCAAAAAATCAAAACATCATTTATTGCAATCAAACAAGAATTATTCCGACGAAGAAAATTGTGCCCCTAGTACAAGTAAGATAGTTATGTGGCACAAAAAACACCATTTATTCTATTATTTATTTTCTAGGTGCAAATGCAGTACCAGAATTACAGTCCGAACAGGAAGAACGTACCTTGCAATACGATCATATTGCAGAAACAATTGAACTTTGTTATAAGGCGACCCCAAACGAGTATGGATTAAGAGGCTGAAGAAAATATTACAACTAGTGATATTTTCTGGAAATCAATAGAACCCTCCTCAACTTTGACAAATTTAGAATTTACTGAAAATAAATTTGGGATAAAAGAAGAAGTTGTTGAACCTTACATCAATAAAGAACCATACGATTTTGTGAAACTTCTATTTACTGACGAGATAATACAGCATATTGTTGCAGAAACGAATATTTACGCTGCACATATGATAGAAAAAACAAACTTCAAAACCAAAATCAAGAGTCTACACTTGGACAGCAACCAACGAAGAAGAAATTGAATTATTTTTTGGCATTTTACTATGGATGGGATTGTGCTGATTTCCTAAACTTTCGGACTATTGGTCCAAAAATTCTCTATTCCAACATCTGTGAAGGAGAATATGTCTCGAAATAGATTTGAATTATTACTTCGAATGCTCCATTTCAATGATAATAATAGTACTGTTGGGCTAACAGACAGAATGAGAAAATTGCCCCACTTATAGGTATGTTGAAAAAAAGATTTCAGGATGTTCTGACTCCCGAACTAAGATATTTGTATAGATGAAACTCTAGTGCCATTTAGAGGTCGACTTGCTTTTAGGCAATATATAAACACAAACGCCACAAATTTGGAATCAAGTTATTCAAATTATGTTGCAAAGATGGATATACTTACAATTTGAATGTCTATTGTGGAAAAGAAGATACAGGTGACAATACTTCTGTTCCTACAAATGTTGTCATGAAATTGATGGAATATCTATTAGGATAAAGGGCGCACACTATATGTGGACAATTACTACACTAGTGTGGAGTTAGCCAAGAAACTCTTAGCTCGACAAACACATCTAGTGGGTACTCTAAGAAAAAACAGAAAATACAATAGTAAGGAAGTCCAAAACCAATCTCTAAAAACGGGTGAATTAGTGTCAAGAATATGCGACCAAGGAATTGTAATTGTTAAATGGAGAGACAAGCGCGATGTTATGGCTCTTAGTACAAAACATTTGGATAAAATGCAACCTGTAGTTCTCATCCAGACGAAATCCTGGAAGACACAAACCAGAGATTATCGTCGATTATAACAGGTGCAAAAGCGTTTATTGACTTGTCGGACCAACAAAAAGCCTATAACACACCATTACGTAGAGGACTGAAGTGGTATAGAAAATTAGCAATAGAATTAGTACTTGAACGACATTTGTAAAATGCACATATTTTATACACTGAAGTTACAAAACGAAAGATTACCATAACGAGATTCAAAGAAGAAGTTTTAGAGGTAATTGTGCAAATATTTGGTAAAAACTACCAAAAGAAAATCCACCATCTATCCCTCATGAATTAGAAAAATACCGGAAAACGAAACCGATGTGTAGTCTGCTACGAGAATATGTCCGTAGAATTCGGAAGAAATGTGTCAGCAAATAAGTGCAGCCGATCAACATGGGCCTGCACAATTTGCAAAAACATTTTGTATAAATTGTTTCTTTGTAAAACATATCTCTTTCCTCAAGTGATTGGTTTATGTTCCTACTGATGAATTACTTACGTAACGTTAGTTTCGTGATTGTTTTAGTTATTTCATCATTTTTGATACCAATAAGTGTTTTTTTTTCAACTCTTTTTCTACGTTCGATTACCTCTTGTTTTTCCTTAGGTACAAAATAAACGATATAAAATAAAACTGTGTGAGTTTTTATTGATTATTGTGATAAAACCAGGAACAAATTTCCGGGGCCATTCACAGCTCCAAGTCGATGGCGCCGAGCTCTCACAATTATTACATATAAATACACGCTGCCTGTGGTACGATTGTCGTTTCACAGAGCGTGAACTGAAAGTCTGAGTCGTGGCACTACATATGTACTACAACGCGCCGATCGAAAATATTGGCGTGGTACATATGTCGTCTCTCACACGGCAGTCAACGTGTTAAACCTATTTTTACATCTTCTAACACAATCTCACAATCTACAGTCTTTGTGGATTCCCATCGTTAAATCCCACCTCTCATATTTTAAACCAATCTAACCAATCTAAACGTTAAGTGGCGAAACGTTGGCAACTACGGTTACCTTTTCGTCACGGTTCAATACCGGAAGACGTTTTTGTTTTAACAATTTTAACCACATTTGTTTAGGTTTTTGAAATTTTTGAATATTATATTGTATCTTTTTATAAAAAGATTTTCTTGTCAATACGTGAATTAGTTTATTTGTCGTGGTCACCAAATCCAAAAAGAACACATGTAGTAATGGGTTTGAATATAGTTATGGTGACATCCTATTTACATGACGAACAATAACGGTATATTAATTTAGAATTAATTTAATGATGCTAGTGCAGACAGCTGCAAAAGTTGCAATGCAAAAGATGGATGCTTGAAGATCTATGTATCAGAGAGAATTAGTACTAGTCTGAGGGATGACTCCAAGATACCCTTAGCTCTTAGATACCCGCTGCAGTAGGTAGCAAGTCATCGATATATTGTATTAAACTGCAAAAAACAATTTCAGTTTCTATTTACCTTTTTTTATTTAAATTTACGATGTGACATTCATTTGTTTTCTTGACTGTTTATTATAAATTAAGTAGCAAAAATATGAAAAAATTAAGTACCACCAATTCGTGGTTTAAGATTTTCAAGCAAAATAAATAAGTGTGAATACAAATTTTGTTGTAAACTTTCATTAGGTTTCCCGAAATAAAATCAATTTCAACGCTCCGTGTCTTGGTATTTTTCTTTCTCTTTCTTAGGTCTTACCACCAACCCGAAGTCGCTAAATATTTAAATTTTAATTTAACTTTCTCTGTTGAAGTATGTCGGGTAAAAAAATTGGTAGTAAAATACCATTTTCGATTAATGTTTCAATAAGTTTTGAATATTTAGCAATTGAATTATATATGACATACAATGACAACTGCTGCACAGTCACAAAAGAAATCTGTGGTTTCAATTTGTTTAGAATAAATGGAAATCTTCCATGCATCAATTGACAAAACGAAACTCTTCCTACTTCGGTATGTAATAGATTATAAGGTCCAGGACGTAAATAAGTCTGCCTCATAATAAACTCCTCAACTAATATCAAATCAGGTCAGGAGTGACGTATGCCTGCGAAACTTCCTCTATGTATTTGAAAGAAAGTTCGGAGAAAGATTTTTGATCTGTAGCTTGAAGATATAACTCTGTGGAGAATTCCATGTTTACATACGGTCGGCTTCCAGACAAAACTTTCTTTTCTTTATTAAAACGTAATTCGTCAGAAAAAGTGAAAAAAGGGGTGCTAAAATTTTCCATGTGGATAATTTTCAGAACAAAATATTAAGATCTTATATACATTAAATAATCTGATCAAAACGCATTTTAACATTCACATTTTAAATAATAAATGATATTTGATTAATTTTTTAACAAATTCGAGCAAGCTGAAGTTTAGTAATTTAAGATATTCAGAATATTGATTGACATAAGTGCGTATATTAAAATTGTATTGGGTTCAATTTGATTTCAAGGATATTTGTTTAAAGAATATTTTGAAGAACGTTAATTAATAAGCTAGGTGACGAAGAACAATTTTTGAAACAAACGTTGTTATAAATTTCATTTTTTACTACTTTTATTCAAATTTTTAAAAATTATTAGTTTGGATATTGTTTTTTTTTTAAGTAATACTTAAGCTTAAGTGGTTATTCACACGTTAACTTATTGACTAGCTGTTCAAGTGTCCAAATTTTGATCTCAGCATAATGCGTCGTGGAAGTTAATATTCGAAAGTATAGGTTTTACGGTTTCATAAGGCTTGTATTTATTCATTATGTGACTTTTGAATTATTGGGTAAAATTGATTTGTGAGAAAAGGGACTCGTAATGCATGTTAGTGTATTCAAAAATACTAACAAAATCAACAACAACAAAGCAGTTAGTATCATCATTAAATATTACTAAAGTTTTGGCAATGAAAGGCATAGTTGTGCTAAACGTGAGTGTTTGACTTTTCATCAAGTGTTACCAGTCGGCAGTCACCCCTTTTCCGCAGACGTTTTTGTCTACTTGTAAATTTCATTTTCCCACTGGAATGTTTTTACTCAAATTCTAACTTTTTTTATTCTGGATTTGAAGTAAGAAGAGACAACTGATTTTCACGTTAGCTCCTATCTTCTAAAGAAATGTTCTGTAAAATCTACAATACAAAAATAAAAATATTTTTTTCTGACTGACAAAATATTGACTATTATGACCTTAGTTACGATATGTGATTAACATTCATAGGGAAATATTTCTCATATTTCCCTTGGTAAATATGAAGAATCCTTCTGTAAAAATAAAAAAAAAAAAAAATATAAAATATTTATTCATTAACAATAATTTCCAACAGTGCAACGCTAAATTGGGAATAAAAATGATTTTTACAAATCTTAGCAACGTACATACCTTGCATCAAATTGCAACGTACTGTTTTTTTTACTTAAATGTTTTTGGGATTACTTTCATTCAATAATTACAGGTGCTTCTAGCAGTGCATGCAAAACAATTTTTTTAACAGGGTGTTCGTGGATCTTCTTCTTCTTCTTTTCATGAGCTCTCTACTTCTGGACATAAGCTTCCCCTTTTTTTGTCCATTCTGATCTATCCTATGCCACCTGTTGCCACCTTTTCCCTAGTTTTTCTTTTACGTCGTCTATCCATTTTCTTTGGGGGCATCCAACTCCTCTAGGTTCTAGATCGTCAGTTCATAATGTGTTTTCTCCATTTCATATCGTATTGATTGACGATATGACCTACCCAGCTCGATTTCAGAGTGGCTATTCTCTTCATAATGTCCTCTACCTTTGTCTTTTCTCTTATGTCATCGTTTCTGATGTGGTCTCTGAGATTTATATCTAGCATGGTATTACTCCTCGCTGTATAAGTGTTTTTTGTATTTCAAATTTGTCTTCTATTTTCACTTTAATTGTCGGGTTCTGATAGATATAATCTTAAGTAAATTTCTGTACCTCGAGTCTATCCTTGCATTATCAATTTCACTAAATATTGCCCATACTTGTATTAAATTAAATGTTTTAGTGTAGTCCACAAACGCGTGGTGGATCGAGACATTTTATTCTGTACACTTTCAATTAGAATTCTCAGGTTTTGAGTTTGTTCTATCATTATTTTCCAAATCCAGTTTGTTTTGGAGTATTGTATTATTCTAATTTTGTCATAATTTTACTCAGCAGTTTGTATGGATGCGCAAAGAGGCTTATAGGTCTGTAGCTCTCTATGTTAAGTAAATCACCCTTTTTATATAAGAGTATGACATGGGCCCTTTACCATGTTTTGAGGATAAAACCTTCCTGCATGCATTTGTTGGGAAGAGTTCTTATAGCTTCTAATGTCTTTATGCCCGCTAATTGGATAAACTCTTTTTAGACTGCGTCTTCTCTTGGGGCTCTTTTGTTTTTAATTTGGACGAGCAGATTCTACATCGTCTATGGATATCCCAGGTATCTCTTCAAAACCTACATTTAAGATGTTTATTTAGTGTTCTTTTTCTGTTGAGTTCAGGTTAGTTGACGTGTATAGATTTGTATAGAAGCTTTTCACCACCTTTAATATTTGTTTTTTTTGTAAAGTTTCGCCGTCATGTTTGTGATGTATTTTTGTTCGACCAATTGGGTTAATGGATTTTAATACCTTCATGTTTTTGTTATTTTTTATAGCAGTTTTGATTGTTTCTGTATCTATGAGTTCGTGTGTCCTTTCTGATTTTCTTTCTAATGGTGTTGTTTAAATGGGCGTATTCTGTTAGTTCCCTGTTAGTTCCCCTAAGACGGCCTCTCGTATGTGCTACCAGGAAGTTACCTTTTCGTGGTTTTCATTGTTAGAGCGGAAACGACGAATTGATTGGTTTTTTGGTATTGATTTGGTATTTGTGACTTTTACAACAGTCATCGTTTATTTTTCTGGTATGATTTGCTTTCGCTTCAAATTCCGATTAAGTTTTGATTGTTGCTAATGTGTTGCATTTTAGTTTATTCTTCATCTCATTTACTGAATTTCTCCGTTTCACAAGTGTGTTGCCTCGTCCCCGCACGGCGTTAAATGTACTCTGGTGTATCTTAATTGTGCACTCTTTGTCAATACATACTTAAATGTACCTACTTTTCTATATTCTAAAAAATTCATTCGTTTTAAATATAAAAAGGTACATTACAACATTCATTTTCATTATTTTTTGTGGTTGTTACAAAGATATCCGGTCATCAGAAAAATCTTGATTACAACACAAGGAATATGAACGTATGTCTCACGGTTCTGTGCTTCGCCCACGTGTTGTAGGTAACCCAAAGAATAGCTATAAAAACCTGAAAACTCTCTGGCACTTTTTGTGATATTTACAAATCTTAACATCAAATCTCGCTTCATATCTTTTCTCATATTTTTTTTCCGTTTTTACAGAAATATCTGCTCAGTTGTGAAAAATTAATTATTACAATACATATTATATGCTAATATATTCCACGGTTGCCGATACATCCTCGGACTTGGCCTCGTGTTGTAACAGGCAACGTAAGACATATTTCCAGTCATATTGCCGTAGTTGTAATAATACTTATAAAACTTGAATAAAAAGCTTGTACTTTAATATTACATTGTCTTCGTTGATTTGAAGTAACGCTATTGGTATCATTAACTTGCCACGTTTTCAAAAAAAGATTGTTTCATATTTAAATTTGTTTATTGCAGAACTATTGTGCGCAATCTTTCTTAAATTAAGTTTTAAACACTTAACACAATATGAAAGAATTTGACACGTAGTTTCTTCATTCCTTCTGATACATAGTTTTTAGGCATTCTCCTGGGTAAAGGACGTGGAACTTTTTTTTTCTTTTTTCGGGTTCAGTTTGCAATCCCATACGAGTAGAATTCTGAACAGCTTTAAAAATAAAGTCTTCAAATTAGGTGAAGCTCACACCAAAACCATAATATTTTCTCAGTTTGTTTTGCAGTCACGTTCCATATTGTTTATCAACACTTTCCTCGTATTGCAAAACGTCTTTTCTAGCCGGGCCAATCTTTTAAGATTGTGTTACGTTGTAACTTTTATTTATCTTTCATTCATTTTTCCTATTACATTATATATGCTGATGATCTGCACTTACATATCAAGCTCAAGATTTTGCAACAATAGAACAAAATCTTACCCAAGATCTGAATGTGATGAATACAAATTTTAAGAAATGGCGTCTCTGTCCAAATGTTTCGAAGACTTGAAGTCTCCATGTTTTCACCTCTCTAATAACCAACGGAATAGAAAATTGAATATATCTTCAATAATAATATACTTAAACATAACTTTTTTCCAGTATCTTGGTATAACTTAGATGTTCACTCACATATAAACAACACCTAGAAAAACTGAGGCAGAAACTGAAAACCAGAAATAATATCTTGCTGAAGCTTGCGGGTTCCGCTTGGGGTGCTAATGCACAAACCTTGCGAATATCAGCTTTGTCACTTGTATTTTCCAATCGCAGAATACAGGCCCAGTATGGTTAAATAGCATCTCATACGAAGTAAAATTAATGAACAATTGAACACCTCCATGCGCATCATCACAGGAACCATCAAATCAACACCAGTATTCAAAATACACAAACAGACTGCCATCAAGAAAGTCATTTTGGAAATATATTGAAGGTAGAAGGATTTTTCATTAAAGAGGAATGGAGAAGCATTTGAGAAGTCTTAACGTTATAAATAAAGATTTATTTCAAGACCCTTCAGATAAAGTAGACGGTTTCAAATCCAAACCAGAAAATATGGTGCCAAATTACCTGACAAGAACTGGACATGGAAGATGTAACGACATGTTTTTTAAAATGGGGAACCCTAGAAGGTCCCCTATGTGAATGTGGAGCTACTAATGAAACGATTTGCCGCCATTGTCAAAGATTGTAATGTCACGAGATTTGAAGGCAGCTTCCTGAAATTCATCTTATTACACCGACTGTCCTGGAATGGTTGTCTACTTTGAAACTATTATAAACATTAAAGTGCAGTGTGTTGCAGTAAGTGCACAGTGTAGACAAACAATATCAACTCTGACCAGGTTTTTTGGTGGTTTTTGCCTCGGTCCTTGCACAAATGTTGAGTTGTACAATTTTTTTGTACCAGTGCCACCGTACATACAATTAATTGTCACTGTATTTTTTCATTTCATAAGAATATATATATATATATATATATATATATATATATTACATAAACGATTTTAATGTAAATATTTTGTAGTGGAAACTAAGTCTATATTTGCCTTGATTTTACCTCAGTATATGTTTTCTGCATTTACTTATATCTATGGAAATGTGCAGGGATTCACTTTCCTAGCACTTATGCGGAAAGGACTGGAGTCCCAGTGAACCTTTAACGCCATCTTGATGGTTAGCATTTTTTCACGGTGAATGATGTACTGTTTGCTCATTATCATCATTAAAAAGACCCAAAATTTATTTTATAGCTTATTTTCTAACATTTTTCTTATTTATTTGTTATTTTACTTCAGGGTCTTTATACCTTTTACGTCTTTTTCTACCTTTATTTTATCTTACCGTTACGTCCATTGCGACAAATCTGTTGCTCTATTTTCCTTATATCACTACAAAGATTTTGAGGATATAACCAAAGATTTTATTAAGAAATCATTTATTGAAATCCAACGGCTTATGTTATCGGAGGAAAACCACTGCACATCTGAATTACGCCATGCCTTCTGCAATTTTCCTCTGCTCATACACATTCCTTTTTTTCTACGTTTAAATATTAATACTGTACTTTATTTACCACATTGTTTTAACGTTTTCAACAACGTGAGTGCGTGTAACTTTTATTTGAAATTTATTTAAAATTAAATTAATATTACATATGTATCTACCTGTAAAGAAAAATTGATCCAATTCTTTTTCATATTATGCTTAAAATATTTAGATTTACAATTCACGTATTTACTTTCATGAAAATTGTTTACTTTTCATTTATATTGAACCCGTTAACTTTGGTTTGTGTAATAATTCTGTTTTTCTTGATTTCAAAATTATCTATTTATCGTTGGGGCATTATTTTACATTCTGACCCAGAAATTAAAATGTAATGGCATTCTACAGCCACATCTGATTGTTTTACATTTCATTTCGGTAAGTATCATTATTTACAAATTTAGAAATCCCTTCTCTCAGAAGTGTACGAGGAGACTGTCTGCAATTTCTTTAACAGTTATCTTTGTCCAAAGCATTATTTCTTTCTTCACAAACCCATCAAACTATCGCCAAAACATCCTCTGATTTTTTTTGTCTTAGTTGGTGCTTTTGCAAAATCACACCAAAGCACGACATTCGTTTGTACGCGGGTTTAATTTAGGGAAGTAATGTTTGATTCATGAAATTGTCTGATAAAATATAATTCCGTAAGAAAATTATCGGGAATTTTGCGTTTGCACTCTCATGCAAGAAAAAATCACTGTGCACTATTATTTATCGATACAATTTTCAACGCACTTACTTTAATATTGCTGCCAATTTTCATTGATGATTGTTTTTATGATTCCTAAGTTATTTCCATTTTCAAGTTCAAGTATTTATAATATGCTTTTCCATTTATATGAATCTATTATTTTTGTTTTTGTTTTGTCAAATAATTATTAAAAGAAAATATAAACATTGCTTCGTCCTTCCTGTGTGAAATTTAAATTCCGAATGATACTGGCATTCCCACACGATAACGGTGAAATATTTCAGCTGTTGAAAACAATCGAACTAAAATTTAACACCTAATTTGGAAAGTTTTCATAATTTTCTCTTTAGTAGTCGGAAGTTAAAATAAACGACCGATAAAATTAACTACTGAATAGTTCACATTATTAATCCTATGAAACTAACAATTGTTATTGTTATTGGAAGTATTATTTGAAAAAAAATTATTTGTTATTCCTACATTAATTGTATGGTCAATTATTAAACTATGCTTCTTCATTAGCACTAGAAAATTGTTACTGCAAAGCACAGCAAAATGTTTGCAGTTTAAATTTAAAACGTTAGGGTAACAAGAGATTAAACCACTATTCATTTTTGTAGACTAGATTCAAAAGCTCCTGTGTCCACGCAATAATTCTAGTAGAATAAAACTTATTTTTGCAGAATTTCATAATTATGTGTTAAAATTTTCATATATCTAACACAAAAGTTCCTACACATGAAATCTTGAAATTTTTACTTATTGTTGGCATAGACATTTTATGAAGCCTCGAAAGTACAGAGCAATGCAATCGAAATTCAAACGAATTACTTAAGGCTTGAAACACAATGGGTACACAAGTGTTTGACTTACAAGAATTTAATTAAATCTTAATCACTTCAGCGTTTAATAGATAAATACTGACCATAATTGAAATTAATTTATTACTAACTAAGTTTTCTAATGGTAATGTTTTTTTTAAATACATTTGTTGACACTTTATATTTCCATTATAATAGGGTATCTAATTCTACTTTATTATTAATTTCAATAACTTTAACTGTTAATAAAAAATTATAAAGGTAAACATTTTTAATTGAGCAGAAATTCAAAACTTTAAAACCAATAAACAATCATTTTCAATGCAGTACTCCACATTATAGCAACTGTACTAAATTAAAATTAATCACTTCAGCTATTTGCTTCTAGTAAATGCAGTTAAAAGATCTTTAATAGTTTTGAATTACATGTAATTGCTTTACACATAATATCTTAATTCAGTTTTTCGTAACTTTAAAGAGTGTCATTTTCGAAAGCACTCATCATAAAACTATCCTTTTATCAAAACAAATTAATTATTAGAATAAATGGAAAAATTAGTACTTCTGTTTACATTTTGTTCACAGTATTTTCTAATTAAAACAATACTACATTTAATACTAAAAATGAGCTATATAAGCAGTTTTGCTCATGATATCATTTAGAAATACCTATGTATCTAATTAATTAATTTTTTTACAAGCTTGCCAACCTAAAGAGGTTATTGCCTCAGCCCTAAGGGTGTTCCTCAGCTAGATAACAAATAAATATACAATGTGAAATATGTGGGCAAGATGGAGGGATGGAGTTCTATTTTCTCTGTTTTCAATATTTTTGTTATTTCATTTAGATCTCAATTTTCCACTACACTAACCCTATTTCACTTCCTAACTCACATGTCACTACAATTTTCTATGGTTTTGGCTGCTTCTACCTTACTTTCTTTCACTCTCGTTTCTATTCTTACAGCGTTTTCCAATTCTTATCTCCATTTCTTTGCATGTCTTTGTTATATTCTCTTTCCAGTTTCTTCTTGGTCTCCTTTTAGGTCTTTTTTCAGGTTCCCATTCACTTACTTTCTTTATTGTTCTAATTCTCTCTACATTCATTATATGCCCCAACCCATTTTAACCTTTATGTTTTTACATACTTTACAATGCCTTCACCTTTCATTCCTTTTTCTATTTCAAAATTCATTTTCCGTCTATACTTGTCCACCCTCCATTTTTATGGGCCCAAGATCCTCTCATTATCCTTCTTCAAAACGGCGTAATTTTTCTTCCTCTGATTTTCGAAAGGACCAGGTATGTTTGTAGCTGTGGAAGACATCTCTTTTTGTATTCTATTGCTTATTCGCTGGATTTTGAAGTGCTATCACTGAGTGATTAGCTGATCCTAAGTAATTAAAACACTTACTTTTTATATGTTTTGTTTCCATCCGAAGGTTTGTTAATGTCTCTTGTTTTTTCTTGATTTTCAAGTAGTTTGTTTTTTTTTCCTGTATTAATCTGGTAGTCCAAAGTACTTCTTTGCTTCCCTTCAGGCTGTTTCGCTTATCAAATTTTTTTTACTTCTGCCAGTCAATACCACATCATCCGCGTACGCCACCACTTTGCTTCTTTGTTATATGGTTCTGCATTTTAGTTTTCTAATTACAAATTCCAATACTATATTGACAAGAGGAGACAATGTATTCCTGTTTTACCCCTTTATTTACCCGTATGCTTTTGTTGTCACTTTCTGTATTTGTATTATTGCTTCCGTTTCTTTGAACGTCATATTAATTAATCCTATTAACTTGACTGGTATTTCTAGACCCTAGTTTCTCCAGCATTTTTTTTTTCTTATTATGAAGTCCAATGCTCCCTTAAAATCGATGAATAAAGGTGTAGTGCCAGGTCTTTGAATTTTTGCTGGTAGTTGCCGACTATCTTCTATATTCTTGTAACTTCTTTTTAAGTATTTGGGCAAACACTTTGCATATTATATTCACAACGTTATCCTCTATAATTTTTGCAATTCTCTTTTCTCCTTTCTTGGTATTGGTATTATAGTTTTACTCTGTCGGGATTGTTTCTTCCATTCCATATTTTTGCTTATCAATTTGTGAATTTGTGGGTGTAGCAAATGGTCAGCCGTATTTTATTAGTTCAGTGGGGATGGTATCTTTGACCTGCTGCTTTATTATTCTTTATCTTCTGCAGTGTTCTTATTACTTCATCCAAAGTTGGTGTATCCGCTTGTTCGTCTGTAACTTGTTCTTTGTCTAGGTTTAACGACTTCTGTTCATTTATTGTTGCGTCGTTCAAAATCTCTTTAAAATGTTCCACCTTCCTGGTACCTCTCTTCATCATGTATGAGTTTACCTTTTATTTTTAAATCCTTACCTTTGCTACCGGCTTGTAGCTCATGTTCTCTCTTTTGATAAACTGTTTGACATTGTTATTCACATTTTTCTTTATATCATCTAATTTTTTATTGCTCATTCCTTCTTTTTTTGTTTGAGATAATTTTTTGTTATATTTCTTTTGATCTTTTGTATTTTGCTTGTCTTGTTCCCTATTTGTTCAACCATTCCAATTTGGCTTTGCTTTTTTTATCTCTGTCCTATTCCTGCAGTCTTCGTCATACTAAGGTTTTTGTTTTGTACTTTGGGACCTATAGTATCCCTTTGCTGCCTGTATCATATTTTCTTTTATTCTTCTCATCTTACATTAATGTTCTTCCTGCATGTTTTCTAATCCTGGATAATTTTTTGATATTCTCCTTTCTTATTCCTTTGTTCTGTAATTTTATGCTTCCCATTTTTTTTGTTTATGTCCTCATTGTATAGCTTACTTTTTTTCTACTATTGTCATAATTACTAGGTAATGATTAGTATCTTGCATTACCTTAATGATATGTACGTGCATCCTGTACCAGTTTGAGATGTTTTTTGTTATCATAATGTGGTCAATGCATTTTCTGTATATTCGTTGGTGGTGTTTCCATGTTAGCTTTATGACGTCTTGGGTGTTCAAATCTTGTTGTGGTTATGAACAGATCCATACTTGCTGCAAAGCACACAATCTGTATCAGTTGTCATATGTGTTTTCATGGATCGTATATTTAAACATGTTGCCTCCAGGCACCTCTAAAACAATTAGTACAGGTTATTACAATTATATGAGCAGTAAACAAGAATGTACTTAAATTATTAATAGCTAATTTCCTAAGATTGAGATCTTTTTTTAGGTCCAGGTCATAAAATAATAAAATTTAATAAATAAATAGAAAACAAACAAACTTACAATAAATTTAAAACTTGAATTCCAGCATAGATAAAAAGAAAGTTAAAGAGAAAAAGAAGTATCAAATTTCAAAACTGGTTAAGGCTCAGGATTTCTCTGTATTTTCTGGATGTTTATGAATTCGAGATTTGTGGATGTTTTTAGACCTAAAGATCTGCAAACATCCAGAAAACTTTTAACAATTTAAAAACCTTCAGGCTACTCAATGAGATTTGGAATCCGGATCCCGACGAACACCCGAACAGCACCTACGAAGATGTGCGCTTTGACTTGCGCGATGTAAGGCCAGCACTCTTTGAACCGGTGTGTCAATACAATTTTAGTAGTAGAAATCATCATTCTACATCCAATATCGGATATGGAAGAACTTTTTGAAAAGGTAACTGCTTGGTAGAACAGGCTCTAATGTCGAAACTGGAATTATGATAAGGTTTCTCCATTTTAGATTAGGAAAAAGGCAAGGCAACATAAGTTTACTATAAAGCAATGATAGCAAACAAAAACAGTTGTTGAATACTAAATGACCACTACCTCAAAGAATTTGGAAAAAAGAATTGACTATTTATTAATAATTAAGTCTTTGAATCTCAATTCAATGAAATCATATTATTTGAACTATTCCAAACAATACAAAAGGATGATAATAAACTATCCTGTAATTAATTAACCCTCTCAATTAATAGAATTGACTGCAGCTCCTTTGTGCAGGTAAGCCGCAGGCTACTCAGCCTTGGGGAAAAATATGATGTATTACAATTTCTAAGTTTATAACTTGAGATTAATCTACACACATAAAATCGTGGCCCGGTTTGTCGGTCTGTCTGTCTATCTGTATGTATGTTCGTCTTCTTCCTCCGAAACTGCTGGAACCGATTTCGAGATCGATACGTCAAATTGTTCAGGAGGTCCAGGCGCTGATCTTAGGCGGGGTCACAAGTTGACCTTGACCTTTAACCTCTGACCTGAGCGGACCACGTCTTTAATTTGAGGTTTGTCTAAATTAGGCCCATTTTCAAATGGGTTTGGTTACTAGTTTAACAAAATTTTATATTTTTTTTTATAGAAGAGTGTTTATTTTACCCCGGATTTCATTAAAAAAACATAATTTATTTCAATATATGACAGATCCGATAAGATTATTGAAAAGTCGCTCTTTTACGTCGCTCATTCTAGTACTAGCCACAAAATAAATATTTGCCAATTGATTCCACACAAATCCCACACCACATTATTGTCTTTCTCAATACGTAAGGGTGTAATTATTGGCCCTACCTGTTTTAGGTAAGTATGCGGAAAATGATCCTTAGAATTTGTGCTAAATTTTCTTATCAATCTGGATTGGACTTTGAAGAAAATTCGTTGATAGTTCTGATATTAGCGGATTCTAAAAGCCTCTCATGAAACAAAACACCTATACGTAAACTTTTATCACGACGTTAGAATATAATGCAGTTTTCTGTAAATGTTATTTTTAACTTCTATACTAATAAATAATAATAAGCGGAAAACTACAGTTACTTTATAAATGAATATGGGATTCCATTTTCAACCAAACTTTAGAGTTTGGTTGCTAGGATCGCTATATGTTCTCGTGTACTCGTCGCCGTCGTCGTCCTCGTTGTAGGGTTATCGTTGTAATAGATTAAATTTTACATGTGATTCTTATGTATTTTTTAACACTGATTCCGAATATGCCCCACACTTTTCGATATCTCGCGAAGAGTTTTCTAGATATCTCGACTTTAAAGTTCAAAAAGATGTGCATTTGTGAATCATATGTATTTTTGACGATGATTAAGAAAATCACTTCAATATTTTACAATATCTCAACCAGTTTTCGAGATATTCAAACTAAACTTATAGTTTTTATTGCTGTAAAGTTTGGTTATAAGCCGTATATTAGGGGTATTTATGTTTTTTAATTTTTTTTGATATATTTTTAAGCTTAAAAGCAAACTTTTTTTTATTTATTTACAGGGTTTTCAAACTTAAGTCGGCACTATTGCAAACTTCGTTATTATTAGAGCTTACAGGGTCGGTTAAATAGGTAAACTAGTAGCACAGGTTTCTCTTCATCACTATGGTGAAAAACAGAATAAAATCGAACATCGCGTTCGCGAGTTATGTCAAATTGTTCCATTTTTTCAAATGGGACACCTTGTATACAATATTCTTAATCGATAGGAAATTGAATACTGAACAAAAAGTGTCCCATTATTTTTTATCCTAAAGTCAAAATGACAGAGCTTGATGATTTTTCAAATTAGTTTAAAGTGGCTGTGGAATGAATTAACTACAATCGTTTGTTGTACAAATGTCATCAGGATTAAAATGTCAATTTTGAAGTTTCACTGTAAAACAGTTTACAGTCACTAAAAGTTGTTTACAGGCGTGCTTCAAAACACTGCTTGACCAAGAGGGTGACGTTTTTGATTATCTAATTTGAATTTGTCTTTTTTAATGTTCACAGAATAGATTAAAATAAGAACATATCCATTTCGCTTTAAGAATAATACTTCCTCTTTCATTTCATTTGACTACTCCCTGCTAGATACAGCCATCGTGAATTTTGTATGCTGATCTATCTCCATCACGAAAGTCAATACTTTTAAGTGTCTGCCTTGACCAAAATTCAAACCTACCTTGACCAACGGTTTTCCGATGACATTTATACAACAAACGATTGTACTTAGCTTAATAAAATCACAGCCACTTTAAACTTTTTTGAAAATCATCAATAGCTCTGTCATTTTTGACTTTAGGATAAAAAATAACGGGACACTTTTTGTTCAGTGTCCCATTTGAAAAATGGAATAATTTGACATAACTCGCAAATGCGATGTTCGATTTTTATTTTGTTTTCACCATAGTGATGAGAGAAACAAATGCTACTAGTTTGCTTATCCAACCGACCCCGTAGCTCTAATAATAACGAAGTTATTGTATTGGTTGTTTTTATATATTGCTAACCAATTGAAGCTTCAAGTAATCCAATATTTATTTTTACTTATTGATAAAATTCATATTGGGTTGCTTTAAGCTTACTCACTAATATAACTACAGTTATTTTCACATACCAACTCTGAAATTGTTTTATTTTTTTTTAAATAAAAATCTACACTATGAAACTAAATATTTAATTGCATTTAGTAGCTACCATGTTGTACATTTAAATTATATAATTGAATCTCTCGAATCCCAAAGTAACTTGGGGTAAATTTTATTTACTATAATTTTGATACAGGTAAACCGTCAGATGTTCAAAATGTTAAGTAATAATATAAAGATGATTTAAAATGTGAACAATAAAAAACAATATAGGGTGTGCAATTTAAATTTTATGTTATGGAGGTTTGAAATGTAACAAAAGTTAAAAACCACAGCAGTTTAATCTTTTCATACAAATAAGAGTTTTTATGATAACAACTTACTTTCAAATATTGTCTAATAGTACCAATTCTCAATTTGATGTAATAAAAGCAAGTTTTTATGACTTAAAGAGTTCCTGCAAAGTCTATTTTGCGAAGAAAATAAAATGACTTTTAAAGGGCTTAACTAAATGTTAAAATGAAACATATTTGAAAAGTTTAGATTATTATTTATCGAAATATGTAAAAATATATACATTTCAAAAAATTTTGTCCAGAACCACCCTGTATAAACTGTTACGGTAATTAATCTCCGCACGAACCGCTTTTCGGATATTGATTTCACTCGACGCCCTAGATGGCGCGCGAAGGTAGTCCGGTACGTATTCTTTGTTTCGCCCGTCTCTTTTCTGCGTAAAACCCTAAGATGGTGGACGCATATATCGTGTTATAATTTCGCCAGGTAAGAAATCCGTTTACTTCTGGGTCATCCCACTAAGCGGGTCGTTATTTGTAGGTGCGCCATTCTATGGGGCCCTTCTTCCAATCTACTGATTCAAATCTATTATCAAGATACTGTCGAACAGGCAGGATCATAATGTGGGAGGAGTTTCCATCCTGGTGGAAAACCAATTTTGGTCTACGATAAAATGCTCATTATTTTCAATAATGTCAGTCAACATAAGATCAATGCTATTTTCCAACAAATCCAAGTACATCTCCACGGTCAGGGTTACCTGGTAAGAAAAAAGGACCAACAATACGGTCACCAAAAATTCCGGCCCACATTTAATTTTTCTTGATGTTGCGTATGACTGTCATTAAATACTCCTGGGATTAGAATCACACCACAACGGACAGTTATGGCGATTGACAGTATCATTAATGGAAAAAGTGCACTGTCCGTAAGCAGATATTGAAAATAAAATCGTATTGTTAATAGCTCGTTCACTCATCACTTCGCAAAATTTAGGCGGCGGTCAAAGTCATCTTCATTCAGTTCTTGTACGAGATGAACTTTGTAAGTGGGTGGAATTTATGCTGTTTCAAAACATTTCAAATGATGCTTCGCCCAAAACCAGATTCAGCTGCCAATTTCCCTGTACTTCCTCGTTTCTTCATATTACAAACAGATCCAGTCTCTTGGATACTTCTTTGCCACTAACTCCAAGACGTACTTCCTGATTAACATATTTATGCGTTGTTGATTAAATTGCTCTGCTGTTCTATTAGCACACTGATTATTTCCATAGAAAAGGAAATAATTGTCACCCTCTCGGCAATGGAGTAAACCATAATGTTGTTCAATTGCACAAGCAACAATAATAAGCTGATAACGTAGTCAAAATAGAGGTTTTATGTTCGATTAACTACAAACACTAATGAAATTATGTCAGAATTTTTGTTACAGATTATAATGAGGTACGTCTAATCGATGAGACACTAGTAGCAAAAAATATCAATTATTAACAGGTAGCACGATCTTATCAGAAATTAAAATAAGTACAACAAATGCATTGAAACAAAACCTTAGAAACGTCATAATTTGAATACTAATCGTTCAAATTAAAAAAATAATATGCCGTTAGAAATATAATTGATGGGTTTTAAAATGTATATGTCACTTGACCCCTGGTGCTATTTTAAAATTTTTAGATCACATGTCGCCCTGCCTTAGGCTGAAATTTTTGACAAATGTCAAAACTAGTCTAGCCAATTGTCCCTCGAAAATAAAATTGACCTGTCTCGAGGGTTTTTGAAAAAAATAGCTAAAGGCCCAAAAACGTATCTGTTTCTGTTTTGAAAAACCTACCCGGTGTATATATATATACATATATATATATATATATATATATATATATATATATATATATATATATATATAATGTATATAACAAAAATATTTTTAAAACTATTCTCAGATGTACCTATTTACAACGCGTTAGATAATTCTAGTTTTTTAGTAATTTTTTTCCTATAATGCAGACATTTCATTTAAGTATCACCAGAAATACATCATCTCCCCGGAATGGTAAGGCCCTAGATGATTTCTATATTTGCATATGAACTTTCGGAAATTGCTGATAGGTGACGATACGTGTTACATTATTATAATATTTTAGTTTCTGTTATTTTCACACCTAACACTCAAATTTAAAATTAAAGATTAATTCAAACAAAGTGAATAGTATATCCTAGTAATATTTATACAAATGAAATATTAAAACTTAAAAAATCTATTTACATTATTGCGTTGTTCCGTCCTGTGGTAACATTATTTCTGGGATATTCAACAAAGACGAAGCCGGAAAGCCAACGCACAACGCCATCTATCGGTGACTGAAGGAAACACTAACACGTATAGAAAATCTACTGCTTGTATTCATGGGACGTTCAACGTTCCGGGGAGATGATGTATTTGGTATCACGTTGCCAAATAATGTAAATTTTTAGTTATAATTATGATTGTTCTGTATACATGTAGGACAATAAAACGATATTGTTAGAAGAACGCGATTGGGTTATATTGACCCGAACACAATAGAGGTTAATACTACCCTTCTAATCTTTGTACCTAACCTGCTGCAATACTAGCGAAACACCTTGATTTTGTTCCAACTCTGGTGGTTAATTTTATGACTACCACCTACGTTATTGAATTCATAGACCACCTGGACGAGCCTGTGAAATCTTTGGTTGTGTTTGAACGTCAATTATTGTGTCTACCTTCACCGATGGTTACCCATAATGAAAGTGCTTAAACCACTTAAAAGACAAGTAAAATTTCAATTTGCATGTAGTTGTTTATCGTGGCAAAATTAGAAAAGGACTGGCGCATAATAGCATATTATTATACGAGTTACATAAGAAAGGCTATTATTGCACGAGTAGTTTATACGAGTGTAATAATAGCTGCTTACGTATCGTGTGTAATATACAATTTTCTCGATTTTGCATCTTAAATCTAGAAAAAATTAAAAAGATAACTTCATGTTTAAATTTTGACATTTAGTTTTACTTTATATTTTTTTTTACGTTGATATAACCAGCTAAATTTGACGTCCATTAAACCATTTAAAATTTGAATTAAACAGTGTATGAAAGAATATGATCACTTAAACTGGCAAAAAATAGTTCTGTTCGAAACAATTGCAGAAAATGCTTTATTGGAGCCACTGTTGGGAAACAAAAAAGAAAATTATTTCAAAACTGGAGCGACATTTATTAAGTAATACCTTTTTGGGGTGAACTCCTCTGCAATTTGCCACAAATGAGAGAACGGATTTCGAATTCTCATCCCAAGAAACCACCGGGAGGTACCCACTCGGGCAAATAGTACAGCTATTAAGAAAATTATCCAAGAAAAACTAATAAAAAATAATAACTATGACGCCTGTATTTGAAACTACTATTGGACTAAGGTAATTTAGGTTAAATCGAATATTTTTTTAATCCCAGAAATTTGCAGTACACGGAATATCGGGACACCCTATACAATGAAAATGTAACAAAACATAGAAATGACAAAAACATGGAAACATCCTGATAGAAGAAATTAAATTCATTAAACTATATGAGAAATAATTAAAATAGTCAAATAAATGATTCCAAGTATCGTCTTAACGTTCTGTTTGTTGGGCACTCACTTTGAAATTCACTATAACATTTTTCATACTGCCTTTTAGATTTTTTCTGGGGTATTAAATCGGAAACCGCCGAGTTTGAAATACTTTTTACCTCTGGAGGAGTAAAAGATACAGGAATATCTCAGTGTCTGACATTTTGCGTTTTGTCAAGAACTATCTAGATATTTCGTATATATTGAAACATGTCATTTCCATAGAAACGTATTGTTAATTAATAGTTACTTGTCCAACAAGTGAGTAAACTGATTTTTTTTTCCACTGAGCTGAGCTACCTACAAGCGTAGCGTGAGGAGGTATTAGAGTGAAGTGAGAGTGTAAAAGTTTTCCTCATGTGTTACACAGAAAATTTTTCCAAGACATTCCCCAAAACAAACCTAATTAAAGAAAAAACTATTTATTATAAATGTAACTTATTGTTACAGGATAATTAGTACAATTATTATTGATACATATGGATAAATATTTTCATTATTAGTTGTGATATTTTCAATGGTATTTGTACATGTAAAAACAAAATATCACTATTTGCTTCTACAGCACTAGTACTAGGAATAATCTATCCTTACCATGTAAATAAGGTGTGCTGTATTTGTTTTGTTAAGGATACAATTGTCAACATAGCCTTCGCCACGGAGATGATTTCACTCCCCTGTGGCGCTTTAAAGCTAGAAGATCGCCACCCTCATTGGCCAATAATGATACAGAAGTCTCTGCGAAATGTATGTCCTGTGGCAGAACAATCCTCTAATTCTGAAATGTTGCAATTTTCATTGTAATTTTAGAAAACTATTAATTCCAACAGGCTGTGTAGAACATTTACCAGAACCATAAAACACAAAAATCTATTGTGTGGAACATTTTTTGGTCTTAAACCACATATTTTCGAATTGTCTGTATTGCATTCACTCCATTGCAAATATCTTGTGTTATTACAAAAGTGGCACTTAGTTTTAGCATTCGCAGTATTTTAATAACCATAACATCCCCTTTGTCTATGATGTCATTAACATTTAATTTCAATAGTTCAGTCAAGACCATAGCACCGGCTAGCGCATAATAATTAGAGGACCTGCAATATAAGATATCTAAAAATAAAATCAGTACTGAAAGAAATTAATTAACTGGACCTTCATCATAGAAAACTTGGTCCTTGCTTCACACAAAAATTTTTCATGTTTTGTTCATTGAACGTAATTGCTTTTTTAGCAAATACAACCTTCCACTTTTCGTTTTTAAGAATGCATGTAACTTGAATACCTGCTTATACCTGTGTGTTGTTATGTACAAGCAGCAAGATTTCAACATTGAGTACACTCATGAAATTTAAAACTTGACACCACAATTTCTGTAAACAAAAGTTTGCACATTGTGAAGCGGGCTTAAGGGGTATCATTTACAATTCTAACAGCAGGTAGTCTCAGCAGGGGTTATCTTATAGAAGGACTGTAGAATGAATCATTACACTAAGCACGTTTTAGAAAATAGGTAATTTACGTTGCTTACTTAATTTTTTCTTTAAAGAATATATTTGAAGGTATCGCTAATTAAACACCATAGCTCGATTAATTATCGAATCAAAATTTTGTTTAGGAAATGTTTACAAAATAAAATTAGAAATAATTTTGATTTAAAAAACGTCTACAAGCAATAACTTTTAAATTAAATCAAAAAAGTTTCTAAACATGGTTATTTGGGGGTTGACTGATTATTACTTATTTTTAAATAAATCTAACCTACTAATTATTGTAAGTTATTAAAAAAATCATTAAACTCTCTATTCATAATATTTAGTCCTTACAAAATGTATATTTTATGACGTTTCATTTTTTTCTGTAGTTAATATAAAAAGTGAAAATAAAAACTAAGGCAATTCTTATTGTCAACGTATATATTTAGTTTTTGACAAGAATTTATTACATAATTATAATTAAGATACCAAGTTATAGTTTAAAATTAAATGAAAACGTTTTTTTTTAAATAAAGGTATTACTATATAAATAAATATAAGAAATCAATAATGGGTGTGACCTCCATTATTATTGATACATTCTTGGAGGCGTCTGCTCATTGACGCTATCAAGGTATCAATATAATTAATATTAATCGTTTCCCATGCGGTATCAATGGCTGCAATTAGTGCATTACGGTTTACTGGTATAAAATTTGGCCCTTGTTGTCTTCGGATAACAGCAAGTATTCGAGCCCAAACATTTTCGATAATGTTAAAATCTGGGCTTTTGCTGGCCAGGGTAACAGCTCCAAGTTATTTGCTTGTATCCAGTTGCGCACAACCTGCGAAGTATAGGGTCATCATATCCCGATAGTTAATTATCGAATGTTCCAAGAAAATATGTGTAAATAGTAAATGGAATCTACTAACGTAACGTTAAGTCGTTAATTATAGTTACATAACTCTCCTTTCATAAGATATAGTTCATATTAATATGCTTATTGTAAAGCTTCGTACACACCTGAACAACAAACCGAGGAACAAACAGAACAACGAACCGAACGGCAATCGGAACATTAATTTGGACGGTGCTACGTACGAATTTTAGAACAGATTCGCAAGTCCTGATTGTTCCACGAACGGTTTGCGGCGTTCCCGCAACTTGTCGGTTTTTTCTCCGACATCAAAGAAAATGCGCGCGAATGCGTTTGCAGGTTTGGACGAATCTAAACAAAACGGCGAACAAACTTATGCGGGAGAATTAAATTATTTATTTTTTGTCCTCCCTTTTGTGGGTTTGTTGTGTGTTTAGGTAATATTATGGAGTTGACAGAAGAAAAATGTTTTAAATTAATCAGTGTTTAAGAATGCAAGAAAAAAATGATCGTCCCTATTAGGCATCATTTGGGCGGGAAATTTCCAAAATAAAAAAAGCGAAGTAAATTATAATTTTTTACTCTTCTTTGTGCGTAAAAATTTGGTTGGCACTATCTTCTTGTTTTCCGCAATTTTCTCTTCTCAATAATAAATATATATGAACTGAAAACTACTGAAAATAATTATGGGAACAGCACAAACGTTCCGTTTGTTGTTCGGATTGTGGAAATCATAAAAGATCGTTTGTCGTTCTGTTTGACTTTCGGTTCGTTGTTATGTTTGTTGCTCGGTTTGTTGTTCAGGTGTGTACGAAGCTTTACAACTTAAGCAACAATTTTTGGCGAATAAAGATTAGTTTGTGATGTAATATTAGAAACACAAATTTATATCATATCAAATTTATGACAACTTAAAACCAAGAACGTGTATGTTATTGCTAAGAAATTATTAAGGAAAAAGCGCAATTGCAGTGTAAATATTTATAATTAGATATTTTCGAAAGTTTATAAGTCCTCTATTGTAATCTTAATACTTAAAAGAAAATCCTGTCCATTAGCATTATAAGGAAATGGCTTTTACTTTATGAATAAGTTTCAATAACAATAGAATATCCTTGCTTGTTTAATTTACTTCCTTTGAGTCATATTGCTCTAAGGGTTGTTACATTGGTCATTAGAAGTATGTAATAAATAAACAATTACCTACTGTTTGAGAAGGGTAGTGTGAACCAATAAATAAAGTAAGAAATGTAAATTCCATTTTAGTTTAAAATTTCAAGTGTTGTGAAAATGCCACCTCATCTCGGTGCTGATTTGAAAGCGCGGATTGTTTCGGAATTAGCGGCGGGCCGTAGCGTGCGTGAAATTTCACGTATGTTAGATATACCAAAAGCACCGTAGGGCATTACCGAGTAAAATGGAATCTTGAACACACTTTGGAAAGAGCCATCGGAAGTGGTAGACCTAAAGTATCTACACGTGCTCAAGATCTCGAGTTGTTTCATTACGTAACAGAACAACCATTTGCTACATACTCCAGGGCTATAGCAGATACACATTTTCCCGGATGCCGTATAACTGCACAAAAAAGATTAAAGGAGATGGGAATAAAGAAGTATAATGCTGCTGCGAAAGAAGTTCTCAGTGACGAAAATATGAGACGTCGTCTGGAATTTGCAAGGCGATATGTGAACGAACCTTTGGAATTTTGGAATCGAGTGATTTTTAGCGACGAAAAACGTTCAATAGCCGCAACGATGGACCACTAAAAGTTTTTAGAATGGAAGGAACTCGTTACGAAAATAATCACATATGTCCTAAAAAACGAAGTGGTTATTTTTCTGTGAATGTGGGGTTGGGTTAGCGCGCGGGGTCCAGGAGTTTGTTGGGCTATCGATGGACGTCTTGATTCTGCTGCGTATTTAGATATTTTGGAAACTATTATGAAACCTTCAGTCGAAGTGTTTTATCCAGACGAAGATTATATTTTCCAACAAGTAAGTATTCTTATTTCACTATACTTTCTCCAAAAAATAGTTCGGGATCTGTTGAATTAACATTTTCATAATGTATTTTTGTTGTTAAAGGACAACGCCCCTATTCATACTTCGCGGGTTGTGCGCAATTGGATACGAGAAAATAACTTGGAGCTGTTACCCTGGCCAGCAAAAGCCCAGATTTTAACATTATCGAAAATGTTTGGGCTCGAATACTTGCTGTTATCCGAAGACAACAAGGGCCAAATTTTATACCAGTAAACCGTAATGCACTAATTGCAGCCATTGATACCGCATGGGAAACGATTAATATTAATTATATTGATACCTTGATAGCGTCAATGAGCAGACGCCTCCAAGAATGTATCAATAATAATGGAGGTCACACCCATTATTGATTTCTTATATTTATTTATATAGTAATACCTTTATTTAAAAAAAAGTTTTCATTTAATTTTAAACTATAACTTGGTATCTTAATTATAATTATGTAATAAATTCTTGTCAAAAACTAAATATATACGTTGACAATAAGAATTGCCTTTAGTTTTTATTTTCACTTTTTATATTAACTACAGAAAAAATGAAACGTCATAAAATATACATTTTGTAAGGACTAAATATTATGAATAGAGAGTTTAATGATTTTTTTTAATAACTTACAATAATTAGTAGGTTAGGATTTATTTAAAAATAAGTAATAATCAGTCAACCCAAATAACCATGTTTAGTTTTTGATTTAATTTAAAAGTTGTAGATTTGTGCTTTTGTAGACGTTTTTAAATCAAAATTATTTCTAATTTTATTTTGTAAACATTTCCTAAACAAAATTTTGATTCGATAATTAATCGAGCTATGGTGTTTTAATTAGCGATACCTTCAAATATATTCTTTAAAGAAAAAATAAGTAAGCAACGTAAATTACCTATTTTCTAAAACGTGCTTAGTGTAATGATTCATTCTACAGTCCTTCTATAAGATAACCCCTGCTGAGACTACCTGCTGTTAGAATTGTAAATGATACCCTTAAGCCCGCTTCACAATGTGCAAACTTTTGTTTACAGAAATTGTGGTAGTCCAAGTTTTAAATTTCATGAGTGTACAGTTCCAATAATGTTTCCAATAGACTAATTTTAATTGCTAACCCAGTGAAGTATGCAAGTAGAATATTCTCCGACAAATGGTAATATCATGTTCATCATACCATTTAATAAATCGATGATATGGCTGTTATATCTGTCCTTCGATTTATTAGGCAATAGATGGTTGATAGTCTCTTAAAACGATTTCTTTTAGTTCTGGAGGGTTTTCTTTTATTTGGAGAACTTATCTATTATTTGAAGTTAAGATAAGTGTTGAAAAGTTTTAAAAAACATTGTTATTTTTCCATTTATGTCTCAATTCACTTTATCGCAATTCATAGTCAATAAAAAGGTGTCCCGTTTCTCTGCGCATGCGCATAAGCCATTTCGCATGCGCAAAAGGGAAGCACCTTGCTGAGGTCCAAAAACTCTAATAAGTTTGGAAGAAAAGTTTGAATTATATTATAGCCAACAAACGAAAGTGACTGGAAAAACTAAATTAAAATGGTTTAACTTAAGTAGTAGAAGCGCTATAGTTTTAATGACACATTCTACATTCTTTTAATAGAGGCATTTTTGTAACAACGACATTATTTTCCTCGCTAGTGAGAAACCACTTTCTATTTTTTTCAAGTATGTCGGAAAAATTAATACGATGCTTGTATAAAGCAATAATTATATTCGCAATTACTTAGTTTATCTAGTTATACGACTGCATCGAAAATAGTGTGTATAACATGGACGCGAAACTTTTTACTGACCTCAACATTATCCCGTCTTTGCCGCAAAACGGCCTCGGCGATAATTTCCCATTTTCGGAACTCTAAAAGGTATTTCGCGGTCACAGTATATGGTAACAATCATTGGCGCTCATCTTAAAAGAGACAATTTACCTACCATTACTACCGTAAAGTAATAATTTTGCTGTATTCAACTATCAAAAAACGTAAACGGCCGCTTGGTTAAAATCAATAGAATAGCGATTCACAAGATTTTCAAAAAGTGACAGATTGATATTGGCATTGTTAGCAATATATGTTAATAAACATAAATCTTGTTTTAATTAATATTTATTATTTTCATAATTTAATAATTTCTATTTTTACAAACGGAGAGTTAGTCTTATAGTTATTTATTTTAATGAGGACGGTGAAAAGTGACATATTTTACGTACTGACATACTAGTCTTTCAGGGTTATGTCGACGGAAAAAACTGTGCACCGCGCCGTAGAGCGTTTTTTCCCGGTCAATTTTGTCACTATTTTTGTAGAGAAGAACGTCCGTTTTTTAAGTATGTCGAAACAATATTGCGCATCATAGTTGAATTTTCATTCAACAATAGTCTTAAGGATCTTATACACTGGTTTGCATATAAACATTATTTTCTATACTGATTAAAAATTATGTGAATTTAATTTTAAATATACATGTTCTTTATAAAATTATGCAGCGTTACGCTTTTTTGTTAGGTCATTTTAAATTTAAATCTATCTCTCGTTTTGCTTGTTTCCAAAAGTGCTATAATGAAGCGCTTAATAAAGAGTGGTAGCACTAAATAGGCAACGTTACATTGTAATTGTCTAATGAACAAGTTTCATATGGGAATACATTTATATTTTAGATAGTTACGCGCAAATTATTAATTTAGAAGTAGTTATTAAAATGTACAAGAATTATATTTAATACTAATTTAAGTAAGAACTACTAAAATGGATGAGTTTAGAGGCCAGTTTAGTTATATAGTTTGCACTAAATTACAAACCAGATGCCAGACGAAGTTTGGTTACTTTGAAAATGATATTCATAATAGATAACATGAAGTGTAGCAGCATAGAATGAATTATGCATTATTTCATTAAAAACGTGAAAACAATAGATACCTTATCTAATTTTTAATGGTGTTGGTGTATTACATTTCTAATTATAAAAACATAAATTTATCTATGTCTATCCTATAATAAGAACATTAATCAATAAATAATTTACTTTTTAAATGAATCACGTAAAAAATAATAGTGTGTTGAAGGATAATGGAAATTAACACGCGTAATTCAATATAACGGGTGGTTAAATAAAAAACTGAATTATAGGTCTTGGAATTATCTTTGAGAATTAGTAATTTTAAGAAAGTAGTCCAGCCGATACAAAGTTTAGGTAGAATTCAATCACGCTAGGTTTTCGTTTTCGATTACGAACAAAGCAAGCATTTTGCGCAGAACTCCACATTGCTCTGTCAATACTAAATAAACGTGTAAGAACGTATATTGAAGGTGTGTAGTAGAAAATCCGATACGTTATAAGAAAAACCATTGATTATTCACATTTCTGTTACGTACTTTATTATTGACCGTAAAATGGAGAAGTACTGCAAAGACAGTTTAACAATAACTTAAACCGTTGGGCAGGTAGGTGTCTGTTTTATATCGCTTCTCGAACCAAATGACTTGAACACTTTTTAATATTAAAACTCGAAATTTTTGAAAATAGAAAACTGTGACAACAATTAGTGTCAGGTATGACATCTAAGTAATTGCTTTAGTGTAATCTACTAACTGCACGGTAAGAAAATCTGATAAAAAAAGGTCTAAATTTTAGGTTTGGAAACCGTCGTATAACTATACTTATCCAGCATCTTTTTAATTATTATGTCATAAAATTATGATTTTGACTTTGATTACAATCAGTATATGAAACAGGAATTTTACATAAATCATTTGTTCAGGTTCGCGTTAACATTTACATTAAAATATATAACTTCATTTTTGTCACTTCAATGTTGTTTCCACATTTATTAAATTTTCTTCCCAGTATTCAATAACAATGGTTTCTGTTCCGAATTTTCACTCAGCATCTTCTTAGCAATGTCCATTTTGTTTCGAAATTGATCATGACATATCCTTGTGCCACGGTTTCCATCGACCATGACGTTGATCATGACAAGATATTGCAGCAGTATTTATTTATTTATTTATTCGTATGGTACATTACACAAATATTATATTGTGATGTAAGTGTTGGGTGTATGATGCCCCAGAAGATCAGTATAAACCCGTATAGTGTGGTGACAAATAATAATAAAAGAAAGCGACGGCTCTAGCGGTACAACCTAGAGAGAAAAACAATACTATCTGGCTCGAAGTAGCGCACCAAATTCGTAGAGGATCCCGTATTTGTAGTAGTTAGCACAGCACGGCTTAGTCGGTAGTTGGGAGGTTCTTGAGGAATTTAAAGCAAATAGACTAAGTTGTCTAACGAGACGCCACCTGTTGGGTGACCATACCAAGATATTGTAACGGTTGTAGTTCAACAATAATAAAAGAAACCGACAGCTCTAACGGTACAAATCCTAGAGAGAAGAAAATACTATTTTGGCTCGAAGTAGCGCACTAAATTCGTAGAGGATCCCCGTATTTGTAGTAGACTTGTAGATCAGTTGTCTAACGAGACGCCACTGTTATTGGGTAATAGAAAGAAATAAACTGACTAACAGGAATTCAATAAGTTTTATTAAAGGTCTAATACGCTAGAACGAACACAAATCAAAAAGACAAATAGACAATTAAATATAAAGCAAATAAAACTTAAAATATCATAGGAGCATGTGACAGAAAATACAGAAAGGCTGTAGCATAGAAATACGGGCGTTAGCAACAACAATTTAATTAAAGCTCGCAATTAATGTGTCAAAATTCAGCGTTTTTGTTTGTTCATGTCTACCAGCAACCGTTCCAATTGAAGGATGGTTACTAAGGAAACCGACGTACACACGTCACTTACACACGGTGACTTAAAACTAACGCAAACTCGAATAAGACGGTAAGTAGATCTCGCCAACCCAAAAGACCTTTTGTTTTAGCTTCACCCACTTTATCTGTAAAGCGCGCAAGATCTTATGGAGCTAGTTAAAAACAAAACCGAACGTCGGGTGATGAGCTCATCTCAGAATAAAATTTACTTATATGCTAGGATTCAAAGCGTTTAATGTCACATGTACGTGAGTTCGGCATGCCTTGCTAAACAGTGAATAGTTTTCTTTAAACAGTAAACTTAGCTGTATTCTGTTGTATGCAGTTCCGAGAAGGAAGGTTCTTAAGCAAGGACAGTATTTGACAGCTTCAGAAGATAGAGAATTTCCTTTAGAAGAAATATACGACGAATAATGGAAGGGTGATGTTCCTCGAAGCAGCAAGTATGCAGCGTGAACGACTTCTCAGCATGTAGGGTTCATCGGTCGTTGGGCAGCTTTACATGAGGCAAAACCGTCGTCAAGTTATATAGCGAAGGGTTCTTAGATAGTAGAATAGAGGTCAACGCACCTGCTAAAGCATATGTCGTAATTAGAATTAACACAACCACAAGACAACAACGGAAAGGAAATACTTACGGTGAATGCGGTCGGGTTTACATTTACACACCAATTTCACTTGAATTATTGAAGCACACATTAATAATTTATGTGTAAAATTTTAGCTTCACGAAGCACAAATACCCAGTAGAAGGAAGTAGAAAATGTCCGCTCGTAATTCGAAACTTTTCGTGAATTGGGCAATCCACCAATGGAAAATCGTAACATGCGTGGCAAATTCAACTTTCGTCGTAAAGTGCTACACACGACACAGGTTTCTAAGAAGGCTCCCTGACATACGTTGCAAAATAAACCCGTAACAATATAAAGTCGCTGATTGTGTCTTATATCAGGTCCTGTGTACGACTCCTGGTAATTTCAAAAATGAGCTACTGGGCTGATGGTATTTATGATAGAGTATTTGTTCTCACTTGCTGTACTCTTCGTACTTTCAATCTATATAAACACAAAAGCACAAATAACAAATTCGACCTTACCATCATCATTAAATATATTTTATGAAGTGCTTCTGCTAGAAACTGTTGAATGTGTTCTCTTTCAAGAACGTTTGATTTCTTGGGTTTGTAATTTATTAGTTTTTTAAATAAGTGATTAACTTGCTACATTGTGATATACTTCTATTTCTTGCAATCTAACATGATATGCAGGGTTTTCGGTCCGCATTGAAGAGCTGTGAATCCTTTTTGCTTTGTGTAAAGTAACCCAGCACGTCTTTGCTTACCCCAGAATATCGATTTCTTGTTTTCAGTTGTAGAAACTCACTTAATTCTTTGTAATAAGCACTGATTGCTCGGCAAAGCAAACTGATGTGGCTTTATCATCCTCGCATTTTTTTGAGAATATAGAACTTTTCTGTTCCATTTCATTACTATTACAAGTGCTGGGGGCAATTTTTTGCAAAATTTTTTCAAAATAATAAATTGCTGTCAACAACCAACGAAGCAACAAATGGCAACAAAATCATAATTACTAAGGCATAAAAATTTTCAGGTTTTGAATATTTTTTCTTATATAACTTCAACACAAATACTCTTGGATAATGTTACAAATATTGTTTATTGGTCTACGAGGTAATGCTGAGAGATATTCTATCAGAGCACATCCTGATCCGAAACCATGTCAATTACTTCTTTAGTTGGGACCATTTTAGTAACGGCAGAAATAAAGGGTCTTCAGTTGAGTCTAAATTCTGACTTTTTATGTATTTTGATAACTGCATATCTTTTTGTTTTATCATAGTACTCTCTTCTTGAATGCATATCCGTTACCGGATGTTGCGCACCTCGCATGTATATGTGTTGTACGTATAGCAGACACATATACATGGACCTACAGTTTAACGCCGATTCCGAACGGCTTAGTTGAGAGGTTTACTAGGCAAGTATACTCTCACTGGTTTGCTATTGCCTTGCGAGAGAGTACGGCCGAAAATCTGATGTTTGCACTTCGGGAATTCGAACCAGAGGTGCTCGCTTAACAGCTAACGCGCACTTTAACTGCAGAACTACGACTGTACTTATCATGGTACACTTGTAGGCATTTGGGAAAGGGCGTGTATTGACAAATCGGGGTTTTTTCTGTAAATTTTTCAGAGAATGTGTTTTTTTAGAAAATTAATGGAAAATTTGAAGTTTCGGCTATCCAACGCTGTAACTTTTAGAAGGATGCAATTTATAATTTTCAAAAAATGATGCACCAAGAATGCCAATCGTACTTTCTTTTCCATAAATTACCCGAAAAATACGTAAAGGTAGGAACAGGCCTTTGCCTGTCCTCATAAAACCTTACCACAAGCTTCTGGCGCGATTTAGTTTCTGTAAAAAATGGCAAAATTCTTGAAAAAGCGGTTATAACAGCGAAACCAAAGTTAGGGGTATAAGATGATATATATAAAAGAAGAAACTCTTCGAGTGTTTTCCAAATCTGCAATAAAAATATAGAGTGTTCTTATTTAAAAAACATAAGCTTAATACGCTACTGGAATACGGCACGCCACTGGTGACCAAAAAATATTTTAGAATCATGGCGACGATAATTGCGTCAAATTTTGCTCTTAGACTTTTTTCTTTGATAACTTTTATATTAAAGGAGCTATGGTCCGAGGGAGTTTTGGTGCTACAGCCTGTATAATACATCTTTATACATATTAAGAAAGCCTCAGTCACTCATAGTTACAAATTTATACATTTTTTTTTTTATTAGCAATAACAAAGACAATAAAACTGGAAAGTGAATCCAAACTCAAACTTAAGAAGCTCACTTGGTTTGCATTAAAAGTTAAACAAGAAATTATTCCAACTTTAGAATAAGTCGAGTGAACTTCCTAAAAACAAAATAATTGAAAAACTTGGCCTATTAAATTGTAAATAGCCTATATAAATGATCATGTTTTCTTTAATTATATTAGAAACATAATGTAACAGATTATTTACTTAAGAACTGTTTTAACAAAAGCAATTGCTTATCGGAAGTTACTAAAAGTAAAAAATCCAATATGCTCTGCGTTTCCTTTCTTTAAATATTTGATGAAGTTGAAAAATTGAACATAGAATTGAGAACAAAACCTAAAAATGATATGTAAGCATTTTATCACGAATGCCATTACCACAGTATCAAACAACACGTGACTTTTTTTGATTATAAAAGAAGCTAGTGTTTATTTTTCAACTAAGGTTTTTAAATTTAATAACTCTGTTTTAAGGATATTGTGTATTAAAATACTGACACTATCTGCATATTTGAATAAATTTGATATTTCTTTATAATACCTCTAATATTTATGAGAAATTATTGAAAATATTGGCAATCATTTAAAATGTGGCTTAAAAACCATTACTAATTAAAAGTGAATACACGTCACACAATTTTTTTTTTTTAGTTGGATCGTAGTTCCGGGCTAATTTAAAACCAAATTTATTGTCAATTGGAAGGGGTTTTGTTTTTTATCAATTTTAGTAATTATTACTCCACATCTTATGAAATAATGGGGAGTTGTATACGTAAACCGAAAATTTTAACACGATTTTACAAAAATGTCTAAATACGATAAAAATTATAGTAGTGGAGAATTCGAATATATCAACAATCTTGTTTCGATATATTGTGGCTTCAACCTGATGTGATTTATCCTTCTAAAACGGACCAAAATGATGACATCAATTTAGTTGCAGAATGGAAAGAACCTAATTACCAGCTCATATACACTCTATACAGACGGTTCCAAAACAATACAAGTGGTTTTTGTTTAAACTATTTGTGGATCAGATAAGTAATTACTGAGATACTTCAATCACGTGAGACTAATTGTTGTAACAATATCTCCACCAATATCAAGTTTACAAAAAGTTGAGGAAGAAAAGTTGTTAGAAATTTATTGTGAATAGCTTTTGTTTGAACCTTTTACCTAAAATGCAATTATATTTTTGCTTATCAAGTCGATGTGGAGTTCTGCGGTAAACGATTGTTATTTTTGCTGTTACACAGCGCCAGCTAAGTATATTATTAGTTAATTAATAATAAACTGTCAAGTCAAAGTATACCTAATAAAACAAGTTTCACGCAACAAGATGTTTCAGAAGCCCTCTGTAATTTTCATGTGTCATTACAAGATATTATTGACTCTGACTTTCAAAGATTTCCTCTGTTCTCATTATTCTTTAACTTTTGACAGAAGTTTTGGAAATTCGTCAATTTTTTTCAAAAGTGTCACGATTTGTTGCAAAAAGGTTTTTTATCAAGGTGTGGTTTAATCCACCTAAATAAGATGCAGAAGAGCAATTATTTACTTAAATTGCCTCCTCCAAAAATTATATTGTCCTATTTGCCAAAATTCAAATTCTTTCAAGATTAAAAAATGGTTTAAAGATTTATTTATTGGAGGTATCATAATGAAGAAAAACTTTTCTGCAATTTCGAACGAAACAAAATCATTCTACAGTTTCATAGATAGATTAAGTGATTTGAAATCAATTGTTTTGATTCTCAAGGGGATTCCTCGTGGTGCACGTATCCAAGTATCTACTAAATTAACATCTCTTATTCATTCTTGAGTATCCTTAAACACTGTAGAAGCATGGGAACAACTTTTCTTTTTTGATATAAAAGTTCCTCTGTACCACCAAAGACAAACAGCAAAAAAGACATATCTTTAACTGCTACAATTAAAAATAACATCACCAATTACGAATCATCAAAATTTGTTAAGAAAACCAAGAAGACATCAAACCAACATTGAGTTTGCAAAACAGTGGAAAACAAGATAGGAGATGGAGACATTCGTGGTGCTATTCATCTCTTAAGTACTTGATAGTTTTGCCGGAAGATAACTCCAACACTCTTTGAACAACTCTGTTTAAAGCATCCTTTATCATATCGATCTTCACAAATCACCTGCAGATTTACTGTCTTCATATGAAACAATGATTATTTCCTGAAAATCAAGTCTAGTTTGGAATAATGTCTTTTCCTCTGGTTCTGTTGGTGGTTTGGATGAAATTCGTCCACAACATATAAAAGATCTGATAAGTAAATCTTCCGGAGTAATATTTTCAAAGTTTAAAAATTCGACGCCTGGGTAAAGAGCTGGGCGTGCGACGACGTCGAAAATTAATCGATTGCAGGGACTTCCTGTTGTACCGGAAGTAGCTGTCAACTTTCTTATCTCAAATGGAACATGCTATTTTTTATTTTATTTTCAGATTCTACATAAAATTTAAGGTATAGTTTAATTACTATACCATACCCAAAAATGACTGGTTTTTTAGTTATATCGATTTAAAAAAAATTAAAATCATGCTAAATTTGTTATCGTTCATATCTCAAGATGATATTAATATTTTAGTTCCTAATTTGTTGTGGCACTTGTAGATATGTTACAGTAACTCACATATGAATGGAAACTCGAATTGCATGTACAGGGTGATGAAAATTTCGTGCCAATATGAACAACTTTCGACCTCAAAAACCTCTGATGTTTTTATCATCAATCGATGTCTTTGTTGTCCACTCTTCGATACATACTTAACATGTCCTATGCTCAAATTCGATGAGACACCCTGTGTTTTTTATCAATTTATCAAGATATCAAGAAACCACCCGTCCGATTTTTAAGAACCTTTGTACATTGACATTATTTATAATTCCGCAGATCTGATTAGATTCTTCTGGGCATAATCTATGTTTCCAAAAGGGCCAGATACAGATTTTCGAATTTTTGAAATATTTAGAAAAATATTCATTTACATTATTTGTTTCCAAACAAAAGTTGTTTTAAATTTAATTTAGACAACTCTTGTTTAAACTATTTTTTTTAATAGATAAGTAATTACTGAGATATAACAATCACGTGACAATAATTATTGCTGTAATATTATTTCTACAACATCAATTATACAGGGTGGGCCACGCTCAACGGTCGGAGCTACTGGGAAACGAAAAATGATATGAAAGTTATTTGGCAGGAGTATGTAGGTTAGGGACGGCTACTTTTCTAAATTAATCATACATGTACAGGGTGTTCCAAAAAGCGTGCTATCAAAGTTATGTTTTATTGAAAGGAACACCATGTGTTTTATTTTATTTTGAAGTATACTGAAGAAAATAATGTCACTTTGTTAAGGCTTCCTATACCCATTCCCTTTATAGTTATCATTTTAAATTTTGTTTGCAAATTAGTATGGTTTAAATACATTCATTACACTTTAATCAAGCAAAAATTAGCTAACGCATTTTGTCTATTAATTTTCACTAGGGGGACCATCGATATGAATTATAGTAATATAAAGTTTATTTACAGGGTGTTGTTAATTTAGAGTTTCATGACAATACAATATTTTTTACAATTACTACGTTATTCTAAATGGACACCCTGTATCTTACTACTGTAATAAAAGGGTTAAACAATTCCTTTTAAATCACTGTTCCCTATACCAATATCCACCAATTTCAGACTTATTTGCACATTTGACCTGCATCAATAAAATCGGCAATTTCTTAACAGTATATTATATTATACAGGTAATGTTGTTTTGTCGAGGAAAGCAATTAATAATTGATTTCCACAAATTGCGTTATCGGCAATAATAGCTACCTTCGCTTAACTTTTACATTACACAACTGTAACTTCCTATTTCGAAGATAAATCCATTCTTTCTCTGAACTACTTTAAACTAACAAAACTTATCTGGTTCGTTTATATGTAAACTTAACCAATAACAAACAAAGCATACCTTAATATATGGTATCAATAAGATGAGCGTATTGTTGTAATAAAATGATATTTTTATTCATAATGTCACTTTAACTAACTAGTAATTGAAATGAAATCTATAACTTATCCCAATAAAAATCTATTTAAAGCACTTGCAGTAAAAGTATTAACGTCATCGCTATGCTTTGTACATCAAAGAAAATTTTTGCCTCTTGAAATAAATAATTAGTTAGCCTTAATACACTTTTACCTACTTTTGGAAGTAGATATTGAAGACTGTTATTAGAGGCAGTAACTTCGTTAAAGGAGCAATTATTTTAATTATATTACGATGTGCTTTTAATTAATGAAACATAATATATATTTGCTCTCAACACAGTTTTGTATCAATTAATAAAAGTAAATAAGAAACTGTATACGTAGTAACATTTAACAATTTCGTTGTAATTAATAAGGTAAGTGCTTTTGCGTAACTATGTAAATTGACTACATTTTTCAACACTAAAAGCTTACGTGTTTTTATTACTCAACATCTACCAAATTTGGAAAATATTTTTTTTATGTCTGTCAAAGAGAATTATTAAATTGCTTTTGTGAGAAAAACAGTTCTGAGGAATATACATATGAGAAGAAATGAAAATTAGTTAGTAGTTATTGATAGAATTTAGTGTCTTTGTATGAAAATGTAAGTTGCATTTCAGACAGACTTTTTTATTTTATTATTTTGAAAAATTATTATTATTAATAATCATGTCCTATTTTCCCTACACCTATTATCTATTTATTCATTTATTTATTTATTTAAGGAGTTAGGATACAAACAGATATAAATTTAATAAAGCATCCATTCACTTAAGTATAATACATATACAAAAAAAATTTACTAATTATATGAAATTATTTGTACAGAAATTGGATCTAGATACATACAAAAACATTTAATTATGAATTGAATTGTCAATACATTCATATTGACTAGCAGCAGATGTGTAGCCATAATCCTTTAATAGTCGCCATTGAGCATGGTATAATTATGGAAATAACTGCCGTGGAGATGTCTAATTGTATGTTGCAAATTCAAATACCAGAGGAGACAGCAATTAAAGAATTGTTATGTAAATTTCTAATGTTGTATGTACACTCGAAACTTTTTCTTCTAGAGAAGTGTTTTGCCAAATAATATTTGTTCAAAATTATCATCATGATTAAGTTAAACCTGTTACCAAACTCTTATCTACTAATGGAGGTAACTTAAAAATAATTATAGGGTAATTAAAAAACATAGGAGTGATCCCATTCTGAAATTTAAGCCTATGTGCTTTATCTGAAAAACAATGTTGGCTGTTTGTTGACCTTTTCATTGATACATGACTAACCATCTGCTATTTTTTTTAAATGGATGATAAAACACACAGGGTGTTTTCATGGTAATGCCATTTCGCAGGTGTTAACTTATAAGTGTCATTTTTGGCATATATTAAATACTAGTCTTTAAGCACGTCCTACGGGCGCATGAATTTGAGTTTTTGACCTATAACTTTTGACCTTAAGGTCTTGGTCAAGATGTTACAAACGATATTTGGTAATAAAACAAAAAAAATTTTGAAGTTTGGGGGAGAGTGGTGTGTGCCACTCCTCAGGGGGTTAAGCTAGAGTTTCAAAACCCTTGCGTCCAGACTTCCTTAAAATCCTCTATCGACTGGTGTATTCAGTTTTCTTTTTTTGAAACACCTCGGAGGAGAGATATAAACAGAACAGACAGAATTTCAAGGGAAATTATATACAGGGTTATTACAAATGATGATGTTCATGATTTCAAGCATACATAAATCGAGTTTTATTCGTTTTACAAAATATAAAAATAGTTACATTTGAAGGAAAACTTAAAAAGTTTCACCAACAAGTATTCAGAATTACAAATGTTCAATATGGGTGCCCCTTTGTGACACGACAGATGTTAAGCTTATAATCTCGCCATACGTTGTCGAGAGTTTCTTGATTGATTGTTTTGATGGCATTAGCAATCCGCCGCTGGATACTTCACGCATTGCTCTGTGGGTCATGGTGGTGTATACACTTTATCCTTGATGTATAACGTGATAATCTAACACACAAAATGCTTTCTTGTTTTCAAATTCAAGCCATTGCACAAAGCTGTAAAAATAGACTTAAGAAACAGATGATACATAACAAAATCAATGTAAACAAAACTCTATGAGGTTTTCTTCCAGCGGTACCAACCAAAGTGGTTTTTAATACATAACATTCCAGTGACATATGCAATCGAAATCAGGAACATCATTTGTAATAACCCTGTATATAGATACGTGTTTTTCTAAAGTTTGCATTTCTAGTGCGCTTCCATAAAATCCTTCAAAATAAGATATAAAAGAGTACTACAAACGTATTATTTACGTAAGTATTCCAGCATAAGAATTAAATTGATTTGTGTCATGAGGATAATGTGATTTGGCCAACATTTAGTAAATTATTTTGTTGGATGGATAATTTAATTAGTAAATTCGTAACATTGAGATAAAACAGTTTCCAAAACAAGTTCATTCACAATAAAACATCGAGCTTCTACGAGCACTAAAATTTATAGGTATGCACTACATTACCAACATGCACATACGTCATAATACAACGATTTATAATATACTGCAAAAACGTATCTCCTTCAGGTGTAAGCATTCAAAGACAAATATTTTAGGCCACTCCAAAGTGACTATTGAAAAACTACATTATGACACCAAAAAGAACTAGGAATCAATAGACAGTTCAAATTCGTTTAACACAAAAAAATGTAGTTACGGTTTTTTACTTAGCACGGTAATATATGTCATCTACAAATAAGTATCCTATCGATAAGTGTCCTGTATAAAAGAAGTGCACATTAAACATGATCAAATTTAAGTTTAACATTTATTTGCACTAACCACACTTTATTAATGAATTAATTAAAATATTTACAAGCATATAGGTAATTGGTAAATTACTTTAATTTATGAAAAACAACGTTTTTAGATGTAATTTGATTGCATTTTGATTATTGCAATAAACGTTCCCTAGTTTTATATTTGCCAACTCATATGACCCAAAAAACTACAAAAGAAACAATGATTGAGTAGAAGGCTCATGTTTTGAATTCCAGCTGATTTTACCTCTCCAGCTAATATTATATTCATAGTGGACGATTTTGATAGTCTAATATCACTCTTACCCTATATGGCTTTATCTTTAACATAGATGACCATATTGAGATTTAGATTTTAAATATCTCAAAATATGTTTGCCTATGACTCAGCAAACTTTTCCTGGATCAGAACAATGACTTTACGATTAAGAGGAACCATTTAACCTTCAAATTGTCGTTATGCCTTGCCAGAAAATCAGGGAACCGGGCAAAATCACCTGTAATACCTGCCAACACCACTTCAGTCAAACCACCCATCAAATAACTCCAACATTAACCACTCAAACAAAAACAAAATTCCCGCCACGCATGTTCACAAGTGAAGGACAACATTCTCATATAAAACCAAAACAAAAACATTACATATTGAACAATCAAATTGATAAATGTGTGTCTTACGACATTCGTGTATAACAGGGGCACGTAAATAGTATAAACTAAGAAAATGCCAACAGTTAACTGTAACGACATGTGAGTTTTAAAGTGCATAGCGCCATCTAAGCGATTACTTTAATGCTTAAAACACACGTGCCGATAAAGCCAAGTAATGTCTTGTACAGAAGCACACACGCAACGAAAGCACACCTGGATGCATCATTTTGCTCTTATTATGAGCTCATCAGAGGTATATACTTAAGTGTGTACAAGACGTCTTGTACAGTTGTATTACAATTTTTTTAATTACATTCATAATAAATTTGTTTTAATCACTTAAGTTGTTTACATTTGATTAGGGGTAATGTGTTGTTGGTTTAATAAATACAGTTATTACACTTTTTTTTTAAACATTTATAATAACAATTTCTAATAATAATAAGGGGTCTATAAAGAAGTATGTCAAAAGAAAAGTGCTTATATCATTGAGCGATTATTCATAATGAGCTATTTTTACTTGAAGTTATTTTTGATGAAGTGGTTATTGTTTGAGTTATTGTTGTTGGAGTGATTTTGACCGGAGTGGTGTTAACTGGAGTGATTTCACTCTAAACGTAGAAAGTCATACCCAAGACTCACTACAATGGCTTATCCTATTTATATTTTTCTTATTCTTATTATACTATACAGGATCCGAATATCGAGTGTGCATTATAAGTATATGGAGAACTAATTTAAGTATTCATTTTCTGAAAATAGTGCTGCGCCTGTTTACGACATCACTGAACTCGCACAAAATATTTGTTCATACAGCACCTCCGTTGTACCGGGAAGGAAGTAGCTGTCAACTTCTACTTTAAATTATTCTACGTAAAATTAAGATGTAGTTTAATTAATATGCTCATATCCAAAAAATGACTGGTTTTTAGGGTATATCCATTTAAAAAAAAAATTAAAATCTATAAGAAATGTTATCCTTCATATCTCAAGATGATATCAATATTTTAGTTCCTAATTTGTTGGGACAATTGTCGATATGTTACAGTAACTCACATATGAATGGAAACTTGATTGCAGAGCATTTAGTGATCTACGCTGCTGATGTCCCGTTACATCAGTAATACTTTTCAGCAGAAGTGATGGAACTGTTGCTTTGATTCTTAAAAGATTTTTAAAGATTACATTACAACCATATTAGGACCAACATTACTCAGAGATTTCCGATTTTGTTTCACGCATTTGTCGCAGTGACAACTTACACTTCGTTAGGGATAATAAATTGAATTTCAGATCTTGATAGATCCGAGCATGTTGTGTAAATTTCTCTGACCGGAATTCTTTATCAGATGTCTGATCATTTAACAAAGTGATACTCAAGCCACCTTACGTTAATGCATAATTTGTGTGAAAATTAAATTTAGAAGACGTTTTTTGAATTAATTTAATCAAGGAATTATTATTTTACTTAACACCCAACGTTAGCTATAACGCTACGCTTGAGAAACCCTTAAGAAATTGTGATGTTTGAAGTATCGATTACAGATTAATTCTAAACTCTTTTAAGGACAATTAATTTTCCTATTATTATTCGACAGTCGCAAACTCTTTAATTAAAAAAGCAAAATAAATTTATAGATATCTGAACTTTTCTCCATCAACGCTGCCTTCAAAGGATTTTCAGACATAAACAAAACGAAGTCTAAAGATTATATGGGATTGTTGCAAAAATCATATTATTTAATGATAAGATAAATAATAAAAAAGGTGCGAAAATTCGTTATCTTTTAAGGCGTAAATTCACGTCGACAGAGATTCATCTCGGAGGCCGTAAAAATTTGATTACCGTATCTTGGCAACGCTGCTTTATCCGGTTCAATACCGAAGTTTATGAAATGGACGTCAAAAATGAACTTTTTAAAATAATAATAACAGCTTAGGTGAATGAAGCATATCCATTTATATACTTTTCAAACCTTCCCGTCTCTATTAAAATCAGATCAGTTATTTTTTCGCTTTCAGCAAAGTAAGTTACGAGTTCGTAATTGAATTAATCTTCAATTCCGAAATTGTTATTGTTGCGGTTTTTGAAAATTATTTAATTAAACCACCTCGAAAGTAATTTATTGATGCCCGAAAAACTTTCTTGTTAGACTTTTTCGACGAATAATAAATGGAGAGATTCTGTAGCTTTATTGTATTTAATTAACCGACATGGCTTACTATTATAAAGCTGTATAATGACGTTTCTAATTTCTTGTGAATTTAGTTTAAAGAGTTTCAGAATTTAATCAAATGACACCTTAACCTCACTGAAAAGAAATAACAAAAGCATTATAAAAATTTTTAAACACATAAGGTACGTTTTTTTACGCTTCAATCAATTTGTACACACACATTCTGTGCAAGCTTAATTTGCATATAAATTTTGCGTTGAAACCAAAATCGTTAACTGTACAAATGAATAGTTTGACTTCAGTAAAATCTGACCGACCAGATAATTTGCATGTAGTTAAGTGCAAATGTGATGAACGTGTAAACAAAACTTTGAGAATTTGCGCCAACTCCCATAAGTTCTCTCTGTTGCCAGTGGTGTAATAGAATGTTTCATAACAGTATATTTCCTTTTATAAATGTTGTAACCTTATTTAATTAAATGTTGGTTCATTCTGTAAGTGGCTCTTGTTTTCAATCCAACATTTCTACACGTCCTTAAAGGCTAGTAAGACCACTTTGACGCAGGTCAATAATTTTGTACATAAAAATTGTTAAAATTAAGTGCTAATTATGCCTCAGTTACGATTTAATTGCTGCAGCAGTTCTAGAGATATTCAATGAGTTGCCAACTCCTAAAAAAATTCTATCAGAATCACTCAAAAACTTTTTTTTTCTAAAATAACTTATGGATCTACTATGTTTGGAAGAATTTCAAATGTTAGAAACCACCTTGGCCAAATAAAAACTGAACTTGAAGACATTCATAGATTTGCGTTATTTAAGTGCTTCATGTTTCTTACCCAGAAGCACTCAAAATAACTTTTTTAACCCATTAATCTATTATCTTGGCAGACCAAATGTTACAAACCATCTTGAACAACTAAATAAAACTTGAACGCATATTTAAGTGCTATTTAAATACTTTATGTTCACTATCTCAGAAGTACTGGAAAAACTTTTGTTCTGAATAAACTCATTGATCTGTTATCTTTTGCAGACCAAATGTTACAACCACTTTGGTCAACTAAAATCAAACTTGAATACATCTATAGATTTAAGTGCTTCATGTTTACTATCTCAGAAGTACTGAAAAACTTCTTTTTTTGAAGAACTATTGAGCTGCTACCTTTAGCAGACCAAATGTTAAGAAAATTAAAATCAAAATCTAGGTCATGATTAGATTTAAGTGCTATTTAGTACTTTATGTTTCATATCTCAAAAGCCTCAAAATTGTTTTTATTAAAAACTTTTAGATCTGGGTTATTTTTGGCAGAAAATTTGTTAGGAACAATATTTGACAACTACCGACGATTACAACTTATTTCTTTAAAAAACATCTATAGAACAATAAGTGTTTATGAAATCTAGATAAATAGATAACAAACGTAACACCTACGAAAATTCCTTCGCATTAAAGCAACTTTATCGATAAATATGTAACTGCGTTTACATTTAGTAAACATGGAGTACTTAATAGCACTTAAAAAACCAACTTCCAATAGAATTTCAAGATTTTTCAAGATGTCTTTGCGTCAATATTCGCTTAACGTATATTATAGAGGCAAGGGTATTTTTCCTTCTTCTACAAAACTAATATTCAACGATTATCGCGCCTTGTGCAATGACGGCTAAAAACTTTGAAACGCATGTTTAGCAAAGTTTTCGAACATTTGCACGGTTGGTAACCAGTTTGTAACGCGTTTGTTTTCAGTCGCCTAATGTGCTTTCAACATTTGGTCTGCCAAAGATATCAGATGAGTCAAAAATAATGCTCCAGTGCTCGTGACATGCTAAACAAGAAGCACTTAAATAGAACTTAAATTCAAAAAAACATATCCTAGATTCTGTTTTTAATTTGTACAAGCAACATTTAGTTTTGCTAAAGATAGCAGATCAATGAGTAAAAAGATAGTTTTTGGTGTACTTTGTGATAGTGAGCATGAAGCACTTAAAGTATAGAAAACATGTTTATAATATTTTAAAAAGGTCTTACATTAATCTGAAATTAAAATATAATTTAATACACAATTAAAATATTACAAAAATGACTCTTAAAAATTAAAATTTCCTAAAAGCTCACACTACACCTCCAAAATCAATATACGTGAATATTTCCGAAAATTTGGCTGGAAGTGGAATAGTTGCTAATACACTTGCTGCGTTTGAATCGCGACACTGATCCTTTGGGTAGAAAAAGCTGTGGATTTGGGTTCCTGTCTTTTCTCGCAGCCGAATCCCAAGTCACGAACTAAATTAAGGGCTTCATCTCCGAAAACTCCAAAGTCTCCACTGCAAATGGACATAGGATATATTGACTGGGCATGGCTGCGTACGTTTGACGTTTGTGGGCTGGTCGTGGCAGCTGCCGCCCGGGAGTATTCGAAGGTGGAGAGGTAGCTGGCAACCAAAGTGCCACACAAGTGGTATCCCACACAAGACATTCTCCCTGGGATCATATGTCATAGTTGTTAAGCCATCGGGGCGTTCTCCGTCTGTCCGAAAAAGACCTGTGGGTTCCAAAAGGACGGGGACGTTTACAGAAGAACATGCTCTTTTGATGATGTCGTTGATCGCACTTTAAAATGTATAAAAGTGTTAAAGCTCGATTTTAGTTATCCAAGGTGGTTTCTAACATTTTGTCTGCCAAAGGTAGCAGATCAATAAGGATTTAGAAACAAGTTTTTGGAGTGCTTCTAGAAATAGCAAACATGAAACACTTAAACAGCATTTAATTTTTTGATCCATTTAAGCATTTTAGTCAAACTCTAACACTATTTTTAGGTACTTGGTCTGCTAACTTTTTTACAGCAGATCATTGAATATCTCAAGAACTACTGCAGCAATTAAATTCCATAATCAGGTACTTAATTAGCAGTTAATGGCACTTAATTTCTAATGTACAAAATTTTTGATCTGCCTCAAGAGGTCTGCTAACTTTAAGGACGTCATTTCGACGACCTTCTTTTCTTTTTGGAACTTTTTATTAAACAAACAGCAGCTATTGTTGATAATTTTGGCCTTCCTGGTCCATCCTACTTGCGACTGCCTGTGAAAATAAATATTTTTTTTATTATACAAAAACCTAAACTTTTAAAATATAGTCACAGAACTTCAAATGAACAAGCGTTTCGCACAGAACTCACAACACCCGATAATCATGTAAGAGCGCATGTAAAGTGTGACAATTAGGAGAAAAAACAATCGATATTTTAAAAATAGAAAATGTATCTAGGTTAAGTGGTATTTGCGGCTCAACGATTATGCTTAAAATCTTATCAATTTTCAGTAATTATACGAGGGTCACTATTTATGCTTATGGGAACTGGCAACACTGTTGCAATGTGAATCCATTTAATGCTCTTCGTAAAGTTTGACATTTTTGACGACATAATGTACTGTAAACATTTTGCCGTACTATTTGTTCGTTTTATTTTATTTGAAAGTTTCGTCTTTGTAAAAGACAACCAGATCTTAAAACATTTTCGTGCGATGATTTTTTACGATTTTCGACGTGGATTATCCCAACAAGAGTGCATCATCAACTGCTAATTTGAAGATGAAGCTCTTATCAAAAAACCATACTGTGTATCGCTGGCTTTAGCGAATTCGGATCAAAATCACTTGCTGCGAAATGATTAAGCAAGATCGTCATGTCACCTATTGTGCGACGATGATCCATAAGTATTTCTTCCACCAGCATATATGATTTTACATGAACACTTAGCTGAGCAAAAGTTATGTTAGTTAGCGTTGGATCCTACAAAATTTGATAATTGCTCAAAAAAAGGGCCGTGTTGATTAGTACAAAAAATGCTTAAAATTCAATCGCGGTGCTTCGGAAAGACGTTTATAAATCGCAGACAGGTGACGAATCATGGATATATCTGTATGAGTCCGAAACAGCAGTCGACAGTCGACTGTATAGGTAAGTTCCAAGATGAACCAAATCCAACAAAAGTTGTTCCGCGCACGAAGCACTTCAAAGAAAATCGCGGCCTGTTTCTTTGGGAAATTGGTCATATTGCAACAGTGCCTCTAGATGATCGTAGAACAGTAAATTTGATTTTGTATTGAATAAACCATTTGTTTTCCAGAAGTCTTTGGTCTAATAGGAAACAAGCGACACCGGATTGTGGCTTCATCATGACAATGCGAGCTCACACATTGAGTCAAACAAGAGACTATTTGAGCACTGTGACCATCGAATTGATGCGTTATCCTGTACAGCCCTGATTTGGCACCCAATGACTACTTTTGTTCCAATCCGTGAAGAATAAATCCGCGTGATCAACGATTTTCATCGCCCGGAAGAAGCTTGAAGCGTTCAAAAATCATATTCGGAGATAACTCATTCGGAATAGAAGAGTCATCCCCTGATCAATGGTAATCGAATTTATTACTTGTTTAACTAATTTAGCGCTACTTGTTAGTTTTTAATCTTGGAATACTAAGTAATTGACAGAGAAAATCTCGTTTTGCTACAGAATAAATTGACAAGTATATTATTATACAATGCATCCTTTACTACATATCACAAAATTTATTGCATGTTTTTTGGACTCCAGTGCTCACCATTTAATACTAAGCGTTCTTACACGTTTCTTATTGTCTTTGGTGTAATCCAGAAGGCTGGTGTAAAAGTGTTAAGAAACAATTTTATCTACACCTAATCCTATAATTAGCACATTAATTACTAAATAATTGCGTGCGAAATGCTACTATTAAATAACTATATAAACAATTAATTTAAATGGGACTTTCATATTATTGTAAACAATGTTTGTTATCAAGGATATCTGGGCAACCAACACTGAAAATAAAAGTGAAATGCAATGAGTTCTCTGTTGTAGTAACTGCTTTTATTTGCAAAAATTTCTGTTCTGACGTCGATAAATATTAAAAGAGACATGTGTGTGAAGGGTTTTTATATACTCCTTGTGGTTAAAACTCGCCTTTAGGTTACTTTGAAGATTTATATGACATTTTGTTCGATAGATCTGAATCTATTTCAACTCACGATAATTTTCCTAATCAAGTCCGATTGTAACTAGACGCATTGACCCCAGCACATTTTTTCAGTAGGCATATAAGAAACAACTTACTAACATTTTTAAGTGCAACAATGGATACATAGTATCCAGACTTCAAGAATACATAAATGGAAAAACTAATAAATAACTAATTCAACTGCAGTCACCGGTGCATGGTAACAGGAAAAATCTCACCGATATAATGGAAGTTAGTGGATGAGTTTCAAACCAGCCACAAATTTAATTAGCAAATAGTAACTTTATTCACTCTTTCCAAATTCAGGAATGTATCGGAAGGTGATATATTTAAAATAATTTGCAATCTTAAGGATAGTTGACCTGGCTTAGATGGTGTAGTGTAAAATAATCAAACTGGTTACTCTTATACAGTGAATTTCCAAAAGTACGACGCATCATATGGAAAATCTTTATTATTAATTATACCTGTGAGATAATCTTAGATTAGTTTTTGCTTGGTTTAAAAACCAAAATAACACTCATTATGGCTGTGAAGGGTCTTGGTACACGTCAAATTTAATATGTTGTTAATATTAAAATATTCAAAATGGTAATTCCTATTGCCAAAAGAAACAAATTAATAGTTTTAATGACATTCGTCCAATAAGAGTATTTTGTCATGTTTTTAAATTTTTGAAAAATCATGCTCGTCATCCCAAAATATTTGCATTTGAAATCTAACTACTTAATACCTTACAAAAAAATCTGGTTTTCGAAAGTGTCACAGTTTCGCTGCTGCGGCGGCATACTTATGATGATATAGTTAGCAATTGATAAGATAAAAGTACCGTATGCTGCAATCGGTGCTGCTTAATCTTCTAGAACCTTTCATATTAGTCATCCTGTAATTTTTCTCCATTATGGATTTTCTTGGTTTCATCTGATGTTATTACATTTTTAAATCTTATTTATACAAAACAGGTCAATCGCTAATCAAAATTCCTATCAATGATATTTCATACGATGTTCACCAAGGTTCCACATTAGCCCACTTTTATTTTCTAGGTATATTTCAAATTAGCAAATCAATTAATTTTTGTAATTATCAATAAATGATGATGCTGATGACCTTCAATTATATAATTTCTTTCCATGAAAATGAATGGAAATGCGTGTATGACATTAAATCATGTATCTAAATAAACTAATGCAATAAGTGCGTTTAGCGATCAGTTTTCAATTAAATTTTTAAAAATTTTTTTCATTCATTTTTGTATATTTGGTAAACATTATTATTATGTTTTGTTTAATTTCTTTTAATTTGCTATTGCAAACAAATTTATATTTTTGTAAATCGTTAGTGATTTTATTTTTGTATTTTATTTATTTATACTATATTATGTGTCAATATATTTTTAATGCAACCTTGTCGACAGAGATGTGTTAGCAGTCGATCCTTCAATTATCTTAGCCAACTAGGTGTTAGTAAAAATAACAATTTCCAATCGCCTGCTGTAAGTTCGTAAGAGGTTGTACAGTAGCAAACAAACACCGAGAATCACTCGACAGCTGTTTCGTCGTTTTGGGACTTTTCAGGAGTGACAGAACTCGCGTGTAACTTCACTATTGTACAAATGCGCTGTCAACTATAGTCTTGCAATTTCGAAGAGCTGCGATATATTTCATTGTTTGACCGGTATCGTTTAATATTGAAAGTTCCATTTAATAATACTTATAAGTCACTTCGTGCTGACGTAACACGTCTGCATTAAAATAGATACTTTTTTGTATTTTACATTCGCTTAATTAAAATTTATTCCAAAAATACGGTAAATAACCATCTGTGCACTTTAATTTGTGATTTGTGGCAGAATAGTAAACTACACTCGAGTTTTTAATTCCTGAAAAATCCCAAACGGATGTAATAGCTGTCTAGTGATTCTCGGTGTTTGTTTGCTATTGAACAATCTCTTGCGAACTTAACTTATATATATATTATACACTTAAGCATAAGATAAGAAATTTAGAAAGCGCTTATATCATATTTTTAAGATAAAAAGGAATCATTCTCGAAAACCTGTTTTAAAAGGGTCTTGTTTATACACATACTTTTAAAACTTTGGAAAACCACTATTACTGAACAAATAAAACTTAACGATGACTTCGGTCATTAATCAATGCTCGGCCGTGACTGCCCTTTAGTAGTATTTCTCTTTTAATTATAGTAAAATTTTAAAACATTTTGAAATTGTTGGAAAAAAACTATATAAAACTTATAGAAATTTATCATGACTATGTAGTTAAGTAGGGACAATAATCACTGTCTAAATTTTAAATTTAGGGATTTTTAATGATCCTTACCAAAAATTAACAAGCTTATTCTGATATTTGGCTTATAATAAATGATAAAAGCACTATACTTGCAATGTTCCCACATCGTTGTGAACCATAACTTTTTACATATTATTTGTAATTCTTCACAATATCATTTTCAATTTTTCTAGCAGAAGATCGGTTGATTAGAATAAATAGGCATAGTCATGGCGCACTTTAAATGGAAAACTAAAATTAAATTAGGAACAAATTTTGACTTTCGAAATGTCACTTATGTGGTATCATTGTATTCAGAAAATTATGCAAATTTAAAAATGCAATAATATACAAGGTGGTCCATTTAAAAATCAAAAGCTAGTGAAACCGAAGTGAAAAAATCTGTTATAGTCAAAACGTGTCATTTATTATGTATATGGGATGTCCTAAATTTCAATCAATTATTTTTAAAATGAAGAGAGAAATGAGGAGGTACTCATGATCCTGTTACACCCGGTATTACAAAAAATAAATTTTTTATGTGGCTTGAGGAAAATTATTTACGACTATATGTTTCAAATACAGAACGGGATCTTATAACACTAATCCAATGTAGTCAAGGACGATTTACTAAAATAATTTATTGATTTTTATTGTGAAGTCTCTCATTTCTATTATTTATTTTTTTATTTTTAAATGTTGTTACAAAGTGTTTTATCAATAAATAATCACATTTTTTGTTTGTTCATTTATTCTTGTGGGCATCTCACATTCCGATAAGAGTTATTATATATCACTGAATCCTTACGCTACTACATAGTAATTGTAATTCAATAACACATTCTTTTTATGATTAAACACAAACCATTATTAACAATTTTTTACAAATAATACGTAGATATGTAGAAGCATATTCGATAATAAACTACTAATATTCAAAATTTTGTTTTAAAACGTTTCTTATACTTGAGTTTTTATTAATCGCCTGCCTTCCTTCTCGTAGTTTCAGACATTCTTCAAATTGTTTGAAATCGACAACAGTTTTAGATAATTAAATTTAAATTCATGTAAATAATTCACTGCAAGACCAATTCATTTTTAGCAAAACCAAGTAAATAAATTAAATATAGTGTCATTGTTGAATAATGAAAAGGTAACCTTTGTTTACTGCACGTTATTATGTATTTTGAAAATCGTTGTTTATATGTGGGCGGGATTCCAACTAGTTTCAATAGGAAACTGTTAAAGGGTTTTGCATTTTAATAATAGGAAAATTACCTAAAGTATTGTTAACATTTAAAGTCAAATTTATTGCCTACTTTTAAAATGTAAATGCTCAGGTGGACTTTTTTAAGTCCCCGACTGTACTACAAAATAGAGAGTTTTGCAAGGTATCTCGAAAACTAGAAGAGTTAGAAAAAGTAGTTAAGATGTCACGACTTATTTTTTGATGAAACTAACTATGGTTTAATCAGATCTTCAGTAGGTTGTTGGTTTTCCAGCTACAGGGCTGTATTTTTAGAAAATTGCCAAACTGTCTCTTCAAATATCTCTTTTATTTTAATAAATATCAAAAAATGTAGAGAGACTTTAATAGATAAACCAAAAGAGAACGCAGTGCACTATATTTTTTAAAGGGTCCAGGTAAGTAGATGACATAAACTTATGTTTTTTTAATGAGACACTTGTATATTTTGGGCCAGTTCGTTTCCATTTTTAATCCTTTTCACATAATATAACATACGACGGGGTATATTTCTTATAGTTTATGCTACAGGGTAAATTATGTCGCATATATCAATAATGTCGTTTATAAATAGAACACTCTGTAAGTTTTACGATAATGTTGTTTATAATTTATATTATTTAGTAAACAAAATGTTAATGAACGGCAACAAGAGTCAGGAAAAAGTTCCTTTTTCGTTTTAGGGAAAATAAGATGTAATACATTGCACTGTTTTTTTTAATTTTCTTATGCACTGTTTATATTTTTCAAGCCTAAGTGCATTTTCAAAATAGACCTGACAGTGAATTACGTACCTACCTGTTATTTATAACGAAGGTTCAAAACCGAGTTAAAAGCACAATTTCACCTGAAACCACCACAACAACACAAGTAGAATACAAACTGTTTCAAACAATAAAAAGTAATTACTCTAATCCTCAATTCATCATTAATGTTCAGAAATTTTGATTCAATTATACTTGCAAACTTGAAAACAAAATATAAGTAACGTAAAAGAACAATTGGAGATACTAGTTACAGGGTTAATATAATTAAAGCACCTTGTTACATATTCTTTATTCCTAAAACAATAAAATTCCAGTAAGAAATACCTATTGCATACTTACGGTATCTTGAAATCAAGGCGGCTGCAGAAGTCGGTGGCAGATAGTTGGCTGCAAAACGTCCGGTTTCGATCCGATTCATTTATATTATGAGATACGTAACAATATTTATTTATATAATCGGTGATAAACGTATGATTTATTTACTGAACGTGATCCATGTGGCACCAGCTAAGTTGAAGTCGCACACGGCTATGAGTTTCCTGGCAATTTATGTTACATTAAGATTTTGTTATTTAAAAACATTAAAGTGAATCTAAAAGTATTTTGAATTTAATAAGCTAACGGAGTGTCATTGGTGTTCGTTAGTGGTGAAAATTTTAACATTTCTTAACTAGACATGAAAACAATAATTCTATTAAAATATAGGCACATTTTGTTATTACGGAATTAGTGCAGACTAATAAATTACTGTATACAGAATCACAAAAGTAACGGGGAAAAATAAATTCAAAGCTTAATTAATTATGTAAACATTAATTACGCAAAGACGAGTACTAAAGTACGTAATCCAAGCCATATAAAAGGTTTGTAAACTACTAAAAGACGCCCTTTACTAAAATTTATTTAAATTTTTCTGCTTAAAACAATTTAAATTAATTAATTAGCGAATTACAATATAAATATTTATATGTTTAGAACAATTTCAGAAAGACCTACTTTGAACTGAACGTTTTACGTGAATTTACTTTTCTATGAATTTTCATACTGATGAGATTCCGTTTGAGTAGCACATCAAAGGGAAAACAAAACTATGCCTAACTCAATTTATTTCCGGCAAATAGATGAGACGCAATCGTCTGGAGGATACTACACAAAAAAATATGATAGAATCGCTTGGCACTTTACTCAATAACAAAATTGAGATTTATATTTTTTCTTTATGATGCTAAAAATATTTACTTAGGACAGGTAATTTTAATTTCTAACAATTTTTTTTAGTATGATTTTTGTGTATCATGCCACTCATAGCATCTAAGAATAGCGTATTAGTATCATTGTGATATCTTGGTAAATAAACAAATTATTGGAATTTGGAAATTTTTCAGTATCTATTTTTATACACTGTTCTTTTTTTTCTAATTTCTATTAAGTTTTTTTTATTATTTATTAGTGTTAGTTATCCCTACGGTTTTGACCCATCAACAATTTGTTAATATATCTATAAGTAATTGTGTGAATCGAACCGTTCTGTTATACTTGTGTCCTGTTAAAAATACAAATAGAGAAAAAAAAATCGAGAAAATTTACAACAAACCTTCTTGCTACATTAATTACTCATTACACACGCACATAGAAAATCAATCTAAAATAAAATAAAATATGAATCAATTGTAGTAAGTGATTGATAGCCTGAGCCTTCTTGCATCTTCTAAAAATATTTTTGGCCTCCTGAACTGTAAAGCACATTTTTCAATTGTTTATACTTGTCTTGAAACTTGATTTTTTACACACAATGCGGTAAAGTACGGCTAATATGCGGTAAAGTACAACTTAAATGGAAACAAAAAATGGTTAAACAGAAAGCCACTTTGTTCTTTTTTTACTTTTGATGATGATCGTCGCCAAAAAATATTATACACCATGTGTACAGGATTTTACGGCGCTCCAGCTAATGAGGAATTCGTCCTTCGGGCTTCGTTTTCAAACAAAGCTGTGGCGTTGTGGGGAACTGTACTTTCCACATTCTAATGTAAATAACTATTTTCATCTCCTGAACTGTAAAGCATATTTTCAATTGCTTATACTTGTCTTGAAACTTGATTTTTACATACAATGCGGTAAAGTACGGCTACTATGTTGTGCACGGTTACTATTGGGTAAAGTAGTACTAATTTATCTGCTATTTGGGAACTTTTTAAAATAAACTAATTATAAAATTCGATAAATCATTTAGAAACTTTACTTTTACATTTAATTTACAAACAATTTTCTTCTTTTTTACTTTTTGATGATGATCGTCGGCCAAAAATATGATACAAATTTTGTGTACAGTGATTTTACGATCGCCCAAAGCTGTCGCCCTGTTAAATCCAACTTTCCACACTATAATGTAAAAACTATTACATTATTCTGGGTGATCAAGAAAAAAGTTAACACTAAAATTGCATTTTTTTGAAAGTACTTATGTTGAAATACACATTTGTCTTTGACTTATTCCAATTTTTAAGAAATAGTTCTTCTAGTGAAAGACTTACTAGTCCAGTGTCATCGTTTTACTTGAATTCGAATATCATACTCAAAAATTTTTAATGGCACGGATGGATTCGTTAAATGACAACTAATATTTTTGCCTTAAATGATATCGGGAAAATTTTTTGAACAGTTGCAAAAATTTAAAATTTTGAAAAATAAAGCATTTTCACATTTCGCGGATTACGTAGCGAAAACTGTAAGACATACGCTAAAATAGTCAATCACTTTTTGTAGAGCGTAAAATTATCTATAAAAAAATAAGGGAACTAGTAGGGTTTAGGCTTCAGCCGCCCTCGAAGAAGCTAGCTAGGAATTGACGGGCCTAAAACAAATGTGCCTTATGGTCTATTCTGTAAGACTTAACGATATGGTTCGTAAAACGTGAATGAATATCGTTCACTAAATGGTTATTCCTGACAATATCATTCTAAATTTTACTTATCGTTCATGAACGGTAAAGTAGTATTGATCGTTAGTGAACGAGTTTGATATGAAATTTATCACATGGATCGACCTTCTTTTACAGCAATTTTTATTTGAATTAGACAGATATTAATGATAAATTTGATTCAATGTGATGAAGTTAAGTAATTGTTTTCAGTTTATTTGTGGCTTTCCCAGAAGAAAATTTTAGAAAACTTTCGAGCCCTTCTCCTCGAATAAGAAATAATCATTTAAATAAATCATTTCTATTTTATCAACCATCAACTAACTGTTTTCATGGACAAACTGGTTTGCAAGGACACCTTTCACTATTAATTTTTGAAGTTAAGTATTCCCAGTTTTTTCTCAAATATCAGGTTCCTGGGGAATCGAGATTGTATTCATTTCCTAAAATTGTATATTGTTTTCGGGTGGTTTATGCCTAGCTACGCCTTCTTTCAATAGTTGAGCTCAACTTATTTTCTTTACAACCATATAAAAATGGTTCCCATATAAGAATCTTTGTTATGAAAATACGATTAATAGTTGAAGATAGATTTGCCATGGAAATAACTGATTTTTTATTACTTTTTTATCTAGGATTTTCGAAAAGCTGACTTTCGGGCATTATACAATTCCTAATTGGTATAGATTGGTCAGTCCTACAAAACTACGACGATGTTAATCTAGCTTAGATATATTTTACGAGATACTCTATACATTATTCGATGTTTATGTACTCACTTCTTCACAAAAATAAATTGCACTCCTACCCAAAATGGTTTACACCTGAAATTATTCAAAATCTAAAAATTAAGGCTAATTTAAACAGACAGTATCATACACAAGATCAATGGAATGTTATAATGAATTTAAACGCATTCGAAGCATCACTAAGCAAAATTAAAGACGCTTACACAATATATCTTCGTAGCGCAGAACAATCTATAAGTGGTGATCCAAAACAGTTTTGGCAGTACATTCATAGTAAGACTTTCAATAACACTCGAATACCCGGTTTGCCATATAATGCCAATATTAGTATCTGTTCCACAAACTATTGTTAATGGTTTTGCCATTACTTTAGTAGCGTTTTATACAACCATCTCACCCTTCAAAACTTCACAATATTAATAATTTATGGTACAACAACTTCCCCCTGCATTAATCTTATTTCCATTTCAGAAGATGATTACGTCCGCAATAAAGAAATTAAAAATAAACAAACTGCTGGTTTCGACCAGGTGCCAAGTTATATTGTCAAAGATTGCTCTAATGTTCTTCTTGTCCCACTTTATTTATATTTAATTTAAGCTTAAGAACGTCAATTTTTCCCTCAATTTTGGAAAATAGCTCGAGTCTGTCCCATTTTCAAGAATGGTGATCCCTCAGATGTCACTAACTACAGACCTATTGCTATACTCTCTAACTTTGCAAAGATCTTTGAAATTATTCTATATAGGTATATATATACAACAATATGAAACAGATTATATCCCCTTCACAACATGGCTTCATGGAACGTCGCTCTACTCATAACTAACCTAAGTTGCTTTCGCAGTTTGTTTCTGAACAACTTGATAAACAAGGGCAAGTAGATGCTGTTTATACAGATTTGTCTAAAGCGTCTGATAAAATAGGATCATTCAATTCCTGCTTACAAACTTCATCATGATAGGCGTTAGCGACTCTAACATAGCTCTATTGAAATTCACTTACAGGGATAGACCACTTATGTTATGTACAATGGATATAGATCTATACAGTACATTCCTACATCTGAGTCCCCAAGGTTCAATTTAGGGCCCTTTACTTTTCTTTATATTTATTAATGATTTTGAGTTATCATTTACAGTGTCGGTTGTTGATGTTTGCTGACGGCGTCAAAATATTAACATCAATTGTAAACCAGGATGATACCATAAAATTACAGTCTGATATAAATTTACTTTCTAACTGGTGCAGCAACAATATCCTAACCTTGAATAGTGGTAAATGTAAAATTGTTACATACACTCGTAAGATTAGTTCAATAAAATTTAATTACACGATAATCTCAGAACTTTTAACTAGATCTAATTTAACCTAAAGATTTGGGGTGACGTTTGAGGATTCACTTTCATATACCACATCAACAACATAGTCTCTTCCGCTTATAAAATGCTGGGATTTTTAATACGTAGCCAAAGACTTTTCAAATATTTCGGCTTTAATAACATTGTATTCTTTTTTTTGTACGGTCCAAACTAGAGTACGGAAGTATCGTTTGGTATCCAATTTTATGACTGTCATGTATTGTCCATTGAAAGTGTACAGAGAAAAATTTCTAAAATTTCTGTGGGTTTAAGATTATACGTTTATCCACCCAGGGTTTTGATCAATTAATTTTACTAAAACACATTCAACAACATTGACTATGCAGAATTCAGAGGGTATACATCATTTGATTTTTCTTTTTAAATTAATGCATAATAAGGTTGACTGTTCGTATTTGTTGCAAAATTACATTTTTTATGTTCCTCGATTACATTCTCGGCAAGAATTAACATTTTATCTCGCAAAGGCTCGAACTAATGTAATATTGTGTCTCCTATATATGACATGTGCAACAATTATAATAATATCTGCAACCAAACAGACATTCTTAATTATAGCTTGTCAGAATTTATAGCAATTATAAAATCAATTAACGTGTTGTTTTTTTCACATTTGTAGTAGGTAGTAATAGATATTACCATACTCATTTACATATAATTTTTCAATTTAATTACTTTTTCTATCTCTTTAATCTAGTAGTATTATGTTCACTTGTAAAATTGTCTTGTAATTGCATTGCTGTTAGACAATAAATAAAATAAAATAAATAAAAAATAAAATAAAACAATGCGTAAAGTTAGTTGTCAAACTGATTTTCTTAATTTTTGGAGTGTTTCGTTTATCATAACATACAGGGGGTGTCCCAGAGAACATTCCCAGGCTTGTATTTCGTTATTTTTTTATTTTTTTTATTATTTTTAAAATTTTCTATAAATGAAATTAAATTCTCTATAACATAAGTAAATACAATTTTCTATTATAACATAATCACAAAAATAATAATCACATTAGTATCATGTCGGACATTTCGGAATTGGTACAATTCATATATTTATTATGATAAACGAAACACTAAAAAAATTAGGTAAATCAATTTGATAACTAACTTTACGCATTGTTTTTATAGGCTCCTACATAAAAATGCAAAATCAGTTACTTCCCATGGCAACCCAGCCTGAACTATTAATCGTATTTTCTAAAACAAATTCTAATGTAAGACCCATATTTTTTTATATGGTTGTAAATAAAGGTAGTATCCGATATATTAAAAAATATTATATGCTATTTGAAAAAGTTGAATAAAGCTTCCATTATACAAGTGCAGAATTTGAAAATTGTATTTACTTATCTTATAGACAATTTAGTCTCATTTACGAAAATTAAAAAGAAATAATAAAAACATAAAAAAATATCGGAAAATACAAGCCTGGGGAGTGATCTCTGGAACACCCCTGTATATCAAAATACATAATATTGTCTATATTAATTTATAATAGTAGTTATTGGATCTTTTTGTTTTCCTTCTTCAACCTCACAGTCTCAACGGTAGCTAAAGCTGGGCTAATAATCTTTGATATTACACATTCTTCAGTGTTATTAAATTTTTAAATTGTACTGCCACTAAAAACATAATACTAAATAGTGCACAAATATAAAAATATATTTACGTTTAACAGCTTCAAACAATTTTAATTTGTTAAATTGCCTTTTTCCTTTTCGTCCTTGAAAGTGAATATAATAAACTTAATTCTTCAAGTTCAAGGTTACGAATATTAATCTGCCGACTACCGGTTTCGCCGTACGTCAAATTGAACAACAAAATATAAAACACGGTTGGCTGAGTAACTAAGGTGCCGCCAACAGTTAATTGTAACGACATGTGTGCGTTTAAAGTGCATAGCGCTGGCCTAAGCGACAGCTTACGTTTGTTACACGTGTGTCGATAAAGCTGGCGTACTTGTACAGTATTACACACGCAACGAAAGAACACCTGATGCCGTATTTCGCTCTTATTATGAGCTCATCAGAGGTGTAACTTAAGTGCGGTATACAACTGTACAAGACGGCGGTTGGTCTTTTAAACTCGTGGAGAGAAACGCACACATGTCGTTACAATTAACTGTTGGCATTTTTCTTAGTTGGTATTATTCATACGTGTCAATGTTTTACACGATGTCGTAAGACACACATTTTGCTTACGAAAATAATCTAAATGACAGGTATAAGTCGCGGGGCTTACCAGGTAGCGCCAATAGTTGATGACGGAGACCTATTTATGATTATGCAAATAAACCAATCATACAATTTTACATTGGTTCTACATATAAGTCCAATATTAATTCTATTTAACCTGAATATTGAATTAATTTAGTAATTATACATTCAACCAATATCCGCTGAATATATTTTATAGAATATTGGCGTGTTTTGTTTGGTGATACCGGTCCAATATTGGCTGAATGCAAACCTCGCCAACATTCAAACATTGGACCAATATAGACCCAACCTGTAGCCAACATTTATAGCTACATGGGATGTTATGGTGTCTTTTGTTTTTAATTGTCTGTCGTTTATTTTAAGTGTTTAATAAATAGAGTGAATATATTTAACGGATTAAACAACGATGCATGGGCAAAACATTGAAACTAGGTCGTTAAAAAATAATATATTAGGTATGGACTGGGTGTGTAATTTTGACATTATAAAAACTGAAATTAATTTGTGGTACATTGTTTTAATTCCAATTAACAAAACAAGAACATCAAATTGGCAATAATACAGAAGACTTTTAGTTTAACTTCAATGGAATTATACTCAAACACACAAGATTAAGTCACAAATAACTACAAAAACACAGCAATACACAATTTAATAACTAACAACTCTAAAAGAAGAATATTCACAAACACAAACGGAGTTAAGAACAGCTAAAAGTGAGGTTATCGACATAGGGTAAATAAAGTTATCGATTTTCTTTTCCCATTGTCAAAAGTGACATATGCCCCGGAGACAGATGAGTAAAAATCTCATTTTGGAAAGCCATTTATTAAGGTTATTGGTTTCCAATTGTTCATTGTGAAATGTAATCTAATCAATTTTTCAATGTCAAAAAAATTTTTTAATCGTTTGTGTAGTCTGTATCATCATAAGGAATTTAATTTTCAATATTTATCTTCTAAATTATATTAAAAGCGAATCATTAAAAGTACTGTGGTGGGACGGACAATTTACTTTCGCACTGTATAAATTTCAAGTGCTGATTTGAATTGAACGTTTTATTTATGACTCAACTTTTTAAAGAGTGTACAACTTAACAAAACACCCTGTTCTTTTTTTCAAAACAAAAGTAAATTAAAACTGCTAAATATAAAGTATAATCCACAATACAAAGTAACAAGCCTTTGTTAATTAAATATGTTATGCTAACAAAAGGAACACTTGGAAATAGGAGATGCTTATTTTTGGAAAATAATAAAACCTGTCAATGTAAACCTCCACGGATTTTCCTACATATTTACATCTGTTATGTTTTACCGTTTTTAAAATTTTTTTATGGGAGAACGGTGGATGAACATAAAATACAATTTAGTTTTTATTTCAGGGTCCAATTGCATGTTGCTTACGTAAGTGACAGTATTAAACGGAACTATAACAAGTCCTTTGTATCCATCTCCTTATCCGACACGAACATGCAGATACGAATTCTCAAGGAAAAGGAAAAGAAAGAGTCCAAGTTGTATTTCAAGAGTTTAATTTGTATCATCCCAGAGGACAACAACAGAGAGTAAGTATAAGTGTTAAATGTTTGTTTCAATCATAACTTTAATTTATTTACTAAAGCTTACTGTTATCTTAGTTTAACAGTTACTCAAACTGAATAATAATAGATTTAGGCAATAATCTCAGGACGATTTAGAGTTAGGTAAGCACTGGGTAGTAGAATAATTAATGCAATGAGAATCTAGACAGTTTATGTGATTGGTAAACTAAAATTTATGTTGAAACATAAAGAGTGTTTAACCATTGGGCTTAACCAAAAAATATAGTTGCGTATGCGTTTTAAAGAATGACGTTCAACTCTCGATTAGTACCTAATCTATTAAATAAGTAATTCATGTGTCCACTACGTACACTGCAGGCTTTAAAACTTTTTGTCTGCAACCACAGTATTTACAACGTTGATGTACTTAGTTATGAATATGTTCAAACATATATTTTATTACTTCACTCTTCTTCTATCCAATCAATTGAAGTTAATCAATTATAGCTAGAGGGCAATGGTGTTGAACACTGAAATCACTGTTTCTAGTTTTAGTGTCGAAGTCATCAGATGGTAAAGGAATTGTTTAAATTTTTAGCTTTATACTTTTAAATTCCCTTATAAAACTACTCTCATTAATCGATATTTAAGTGTTTAAGTTTCAAACACAATATTTGAAATTACCTTGTTCTAAACACTATACAGGGGTATAGAATTGGTTCACACCATAGGGATTTCATGTTAAATTCTTAATATTCAAAATATTGGCTCCCAAATTATTTTAGAGAAAAACTGTAAATAAGTTTTTTGTAGAGAAAAAAATAATACTACTGTATCATTACTTACTTCTATTGTGTTACTTTGTATACAAGGGTTAAAATTATGAACAAATTATTATTTTAGCAAAAAATAGGTAGTGCCTCAGAATCCTTGAACAAACAACAATCGTTAGTAGTAGAACGTAGAAGTATTTTAAGTAATTTTGAGTTAATATCATGTATTTGTTACATGAAAAGATTCTAATGGTGAAATTATACTATTTTGGCAAGAAGGTATGCAATAAGTGATATGTTTGCGGCAGAATATCCGAATCGACCAATTCTGGGGCCAGTGGACTTTGGACCGTAATTAGTAAAAGTGAACGGTAATAGCCTAATTAGCCAGCAACCACTCACCTTACCTCTCACCTCATCAGGCAGTTCCCTAACTAGGCCTCTCACCTCATTAGCTGTTGTTGTTGCTGTTGGATTTCATCATAGCTGGGGTTTGGGCGGTCGATTTGAATTTCCAACATGGCGCCCTATCAAGGCGGATGTTTCGGGCGGTCGATTTGAATTTCCAACATAGCGTCCTAAAGTTTTTTTATGAATTTAATTTAAACCAGTTGGAATGCGCAAGCTTGCATTGCCGGGATGAACAAAAGAACTGCTTATTTTAGCTTAAAATTTATTTTACTGATTAATTTGAAAAACTTGTAAAATTTTTTTAAAATTTTTTTCGGGAGCCGATTTGACCACTTTTTGTTGATGAGATAGACAAAATGATCGAAGCAAAAAATGTCTTAGAATTTGATGTTCTATAGGAATCCGAAAAAGAAAATTTTCAAAAATGTCAACAGGAAAAAGCTACGGACATCCAGACAGACAGACTTTGTGAATTCATAAGATGAACTTTTGTTCATCGAAACTTGAGATTCGAACTTGCAACCATTGCATTACTGAGTCAAGGCTTTAACCACTAGGCTATTGGCGACAATTGAGAGATAGAATTTGGAAGTTTGTATATAGCTGTAAAGGTTGATTAAGATGAACGATTGAATGTTGTGTATGATGCTGTAAATGTAAGGTGATGTGAGAAGACCTTGCTTAATTCTAAAAGATGAATAAGGTTAATTACGAATAAGGATAAAACATTTAATGTGACAAGTGATGAAAAAGGATATAAACATATATTTATCACTGTTATACATCATAAACTAGTTCACAAACAAAATAACACTCACGTAACGCCATTTTGTATGACGTATGATTAAACATTTAATAAACAAGATGAAAAAGGATAAAACATATATTAATCACTGTTATTCATTATAAACTAATTCACAAACAAAAATAACACTCACGTAGCGCCATTTTGTATGATTTTATGATTGATCATTTAATAAACAAGATGGAAAAGGATAAAACATGTACATTTTTTCTTCATACTTTATAAACTAGAATACAAACACGAAAAACAATTACCTAAAGCGATTCACATATGAAACCAACATTTTTCTTGGTTAATTACACTAATCCACGACTTTAACAAGTACTTTTAAATTCTGGTTAATTCTGAAAAAGAAAAAACTTTAACACACTGAGTGTTCGAACCATTAACGATTGATACACACCTTGTAAGCAGATGACACCATTTTGACATATTGACTTATGATTTTAAAAACATAATGGTTCAACATGTTAATTACATTAACCACGTATTTAACATATTTTTAAATTTACACTTTCATTAAAAGCTTTAACATACTGAGTGTTCGGAAACATTAACGTTTGGATACACCACCACGTATTTAACATATAGTTTTGAATTTACACTTGTTTAAAAAAACTTTAACGCATTAGGGTTCGATCTGTTAACGTTTTACACCACCACATATTAATATATAGCCTTAATTTACACTTGATTTAAAACTCGAACGTATCAGGGTTCGAACCATTAACGTTTAATACACCATCAAACTGACGTATGTGTTAGGAAAATAAAAAACAAGTGGATAAAATTTATTTGCATTTCTGTTACATAATCACATTTACAAGTACCAATAACATATGTTTTTTAATTGGAAGAATAAAGAAAGCAGGAAACAAATTTATTTCTGTCTCTGTTTCACACACAATATAAAATTATTTTACAAAATATGAAACGTTACAACTTAGAATCTTCAGAGTTCCAACCTGTTGTACATTTTCAGCTTTGAACTAATTCTAGAAAAACTTGTCGTATACTCTGGACACAGTTGATTATTATAAACCTTTAAAAAAAAATAATCTAGATATAATTATAAAGTTAGAGAGTATATCGAAAGTTGGATTAATAATTTTAAACATAGACACACTGAGTTTTTTTTTAATAGATGTAACACGTACAATCATCACAATTCCAAGTTAGTTTAGAAAACATTCCATTAACAATTTCTAGAGAGTATAAAGGTCTTAGGGTGTTTTTGGTAGACAACCTTATCATTCGAACTCTCACATTATCTACATCTATAATAAATAATCTCTTTCTTATGTTATTTGTAACTTGAAAGACAAGTATCATATATCCAATCTCGTGTGCACATATAATGGTCTAGTAAATTCTGTTCTGAATTACTGTATACTAATTCTTGAGCCAACGCTAGAAATGTGAATAAAGTTTGAATTTGTCAAAAGAATAATAAGAAATAATTTTTGGTCTTAATAAACTGCTTCTTGCAGAAAAATACTTTATTATCGGTAGAATTACCCAGTTTAACTTGTTCAATCAGTTACCAGATTCAATAAAAATGAAACAGATAAAACATTTTCCAAAGGAATCAAGAAAGATCTTGCAGATGAATTGTTTTTATAGAATACAAGAATTTAAAATTTTGTTTAAACTAGTTCTATTAACTAATTTCTATCACACAAATAACAACGTAATAAAGTGATTTATTTTATTTATTTTTATTTTACGAAAACTTATTTTTAATTTCATCTGTTTTTGAGAGATGAAAGATGAATTTTTAATCTTTAAAAAGAATTAGTAGTTTCATTGAAAAATCAAATACGTTTGTTAATAGTTAAAATTTGTTTGTTAGGCCATCATTTAAAACAGACTTTTGCATATCAAACAAATTTTGCAAACATTTTTACAATAAAGTTTAATTGATTATCTTGTAAAGCAGTGTATTAATTTGTGCAAACATATTACGTATTTTTTGAATGATGCATTTGGGCTTTTTTTTAACAATCGCTTTAATTGGAGTGACGGAAAAGTTGTTTTTAACTACACAAGAGAAATATTCCGTAAACAACCATTAGTGGGTTGTATACCTATATAAACAGCTTGAAATACGTTTTAAATGCAGATCTTCCACATAATTAAAATTGGTATGTCTATCGAAAATCGAAAGGGGTGAGTATTATTAATTTTAATCTTTAAATGAATTGTTTTATCCACGTATTTTTAATGAATAGTTCTCAACTTTTGAGTATTAAATTTTGTTGTTAAATTGATTCTTGTTAATACTTTTAAAATGTTTCTGGTTTATTTTTTATTTCAAATTACAGATGCTGGAGATGACAACTGGTCGTCAATATAAGAAAACTCTACGTTTGAATAATAGTTGCAGAAAGAAAATTTTGGTGACACTGTCGTAGATAACTTTCGAGCTGGTAAACGAATGCTACATGGTGTGCTATTTATAGATGGAACTCTGAAGATTCTAAGTTGTACGTTTCATATTTTCGTAAAATAATTTTATGTTGTGTGTGAATCAGAGAGAGAAATGAAATTTGTTTCCTGCTTTTATTCTTCCAATTAAAAAACATATGTTATTGGTACTTGTAAATGTGATTGTGTAAACGAGATGCAACTAAATTTTATTCACTTGTTGTTTTTTTATTTTCCTGTTAACATATACGTCAAGTTTGATGCGTGTATTAAAACGTTAATGGTTCGAACCCTGAGTATGTTCAAGCTTCTTTAACTCAAGTGTAAATACAAAACTATATGTTAAATACGTGGTGGTGTAAAACGTTAACAGATCGAACCCAGATGTTAAAGTTTTTTTTAATCAAGTGTAAATTCAAACTATATGTTAAATATGTGGTGGTGTAAAAACGTTAATGGTTCGAACCCCTGATGTGTTAAAACTTTTAAATCAAGTTTAAATTCAAAACTATATGTTAAATACGTGGTGGTGTATCAAATGTTAATGGTTCGAATCTCAGTATGTTAAAGTTTTTTTAATCAAGTGTAATTAAAAGTACTTGTAAAGTCGTGGTTAATGTAATTAATAAAGAAAATATTGGTTTCTGCAGCCATATTGAATCGCTTTAGGTAATTGTTTTTCGTGTTTGTAAGTTCTAGTTTATAAATTATGAGAAAGAAAATGTACATGTTTTTATCCTTCATCTTGTTTATTAAATGATCAATCATACGTCATACAAAATGGTACTAAGTGAGTGTTATTTCTGTTTGTGAATTAGTTTATAATGAATAGGATAAATATATGTTTTTATCCTTTTCATCTTGTTTATTAAATGTTTAATCATACGTCATACAAAAATGAAGTTAAGTAATTGTTATTTTGTTTGTGAATTAGTTTATAATGAATGAAAAAGTGATATATATATGTTTTTATCCTTTTTCATCTTGTTTATTAAATGTTTAATCATACGTCATAATAAAATGGTGTTAAGAGTGTTATTTTGTTTTTGAATTAGTTTATAATGTATAAGAATGATAAATATATTTTTTATCCTTTTTCATCTTGTTTATTAAATGTTTTAATCATACGTCATACAAAAATGGCGCCATGTTAGTGTTATTTTTGTTTGTGAATTAGTTTTAATGTATAAAAGTGATAAATATATGTTTTTATCCTTTTTCATCTTGTTTATTAAATGTTTATCTTATTCATCTTTTAATTAACCTAATTCATTCTTTTTAATTAACAGGTCTTCTCATCTTAACCTACATTTTACAGCATCATACATCATTCAATCATTCATCTTAATCAACCTTTACAGCTATATACAAACTTCAAACTCTTCAATTGTCGCCGTAGTCTAGTCGTTAAAGTTCGTTCGGTAATGCAATGGTTGCAAGTTCGATCTCAACCAAGTTTTTTTAAATTCATAAAAACTTTAGGACGCTATGTTGGAAATTCAAATCGACCGCCGAAACATCCGCCATGATGGGGCGCCATGTTGGTACCAAATTTGATTCGCCAAACCACCGCCATGATGGAAATCAACATCAACAACAACAGCCTAATAAGGTGAGAGGCCGTATTTTCCATTGCCGTCTTAAAAAAAGAAGTTATTAAATAGAATGCCTGGTGTCAACAGCCTGTTGACAACAACAGCCTAATGAGGTGAGAGGCCCAATTAGGAACTGCCTGATGAGGTGAGAGGCGAGAGTTGTTACTAATTAGGGTCCAAAGTCCACGGTGCCTCATTCTACCTGGCCACACAACTGTTGAAAAATTATCAGCAATTTGAAGCAACTGGTACCCTAAATAATAACTGTAAAATGTAATAAAACGACTTGCACAATGTAAGACACCGAGAAATGCAACGCTGTCAACGTACTACTTTCAGTGACTGAAAATCCTAATGTAAGTGTACGTCAACTAGCAGAAAATATTGATACATCTCACTACAGTACACAAAATTTTGAAAATACCAGTACCGTTCATACAAATACCATTGCCATCACGAGTTGCTTCTGTATGATATGGAGAGAAGGGCTGAATTTTACACACTTTTATGGAGAAAGCAAACGAAGATAGAAATGTTTTAAGGAATGCTTGTTTATTACATGAATGCACGTTTACACTTAACAATGAGCCAAACGCGCAAACTGTAGGACTCAATTCTCATAATCATTTAGCAAACGAGAACTCAATATCCTTAAAAATTAAGTGTTGGCTGGTATCTTAGGCCATCATATTAATGGAGCGTTTTTCCTTGACGGAAATTTAACATCTGAACTTTTTCTACAAATATTGTACAAAAGAAATAACACCACCTATAAATGAGATTACACAAAAAAAAAAATGATGAAGTTTGGTTTCAATGGATGGATGTTCTGCACATAACAGTCGTGTTGTCCGCGAATATTTAAATGAAAACTTTAATGCAAAGTTATTGCTACTTGGATACGAAATTTGTTGGCCTGCTCGAGTCCTGACCTTTCTCCTAATGATTTTTCTGTGGGGAAATTTGAAATCAAAGATTTACAGTGGTAACTGTTTTGAAAATTTGGAAACAATTGCAAACTAGTATTCAAGAACACTGCGCAAGAATTTTGCCATATAAGTTAGCGAGCGTCAGGCGAGGATTTTATGATAGACTAGGCTATTGTCTAACAGTGGCTGGAGACTTATTTGAACATTTATTAAAGTAATAATTTTCTTTTTGGTTTTGATTTTCGACAATTTTTTCTATTATTTTTATGATACAATTCAGAAATAGAAATAAGCATAAGGTGATCCTTTTAAAATAACCTATTTATTTTTTGGAAGCATATTTATGCCTTAAAATATCTTACATTTGTGACGTCAATTTTTCTTCTGTTCTGTTCGTTTCGGCGTGCTGGGGTGAAATGCTTTGAATTTTGTTAATCTTGTGGATAATTAGGCAATTTGCTAACTCGAGCATTTCGGTGACGAAAGCATTTGGATATAGGAATCGAACCTCTTGTTACTGTTTAATTTCGTCCGATAATTGATGTTCCTTTTCTTTCTTTTCGAAATTGTGCCTTGACGTGAAAGCTGCAAATCTCCCGTTCTAAAATTTGGGGAAAATCTAATGAAGTACCATTATTAGGTAATTAATTGGTGATAAAATCAGTCCCATACCAAGTTCTTAATATTATTACGATTTATTAACCTATTTTACGGTTGTAACTAATATTTCTTGATTTATAACATTGTATCTGTATTCTGACGTGAATTTACCTACATACTCCTTGCGCTTTGTATTTGATCGATAATTTGAAAATCTTTCGAAAATTAGTATCATATGCTTGCGCCTTTTAGTTTACTGTTAGATTTACCGTCGACTGCCGGTACGCAACGTGAGTTTTTTTATATTTAACGGAAGTAAAGCTCCTCTTACTGATGTGAGCTCTTAAAATTTAATTGTTTTTTGTCAGTTGATTCTAAAATAACTAGTATCGTGTAGCTTCCTCGCCACATTTGTTGTGTATTTTATAAGGGCTTGTGTTTATAACTGGTCTACCTGTTTTATAAAAAGTTATATCTCTACAGTTTAACGGTTTGATTTATGTCTAAAGTTCCTAGTGGGCCTGGAGTATTTACTACGCATTCTGCTAGGTGGCGCCCTACTTATTACGTCTTTTGCAGTGTGAAAGCATTCGACTTTAATTGGCCAATGAATACACCCACAGATCCCTCTCTTTCGACTGGTAGACAGCAGGCCAGCTTTCTTTTTCGACACTGCCGTTTAATTTAATACTTGATAAAAATAAACCGTAACACATTATTTGTTGTTTTAATGCTACAGGATAATTCGTTGGTAGTGCCTCATCATGTATAATAATTGAAGGATCGACTTATGTAATTGTTGGGCATCTGTCGACTTATACCTTAATGCAAATGCATTTTTCGACGTGTTTCGTTAACACGAGATTTCACTAGATGTCACAGCACTTATTGGTCGGTTATTATTATTATTACTATTATTCTATTTCTTACGAAACAAGAACAGCCAGATATGTTTATAACATGTATTATTAGTTAAAACTTTTCACAAATAGTAAGTAGGTTCTTCAATTTATTCACAAAATACTATAACAAATGTTAATAATAATAATATTTTACAGTGAATTTAAAATGTATAAATATTTTTTTTAAATAATGAAAATATAGATGAATACACATAACATTGAATTTATAGCTATTTTAAATAAAATGTCTTATCATATGTTTAACTGATTGATTTCAAATTTAATACATTTTGAACAATACCAGGTATTACTTCATTTAAGTCGACGCATTAGAGTTCTTAATTTCGTAAACAACTGAATTTAAAAAGCTTCCTCTTCAAATTTATGAACAAATTTTAAGTATCTGTCGAATCAAATTTAAACATCTTATATTGCTTAAAAATTCACAGTTATGTATTTATAATCGATTTTCAATGTAAATGTTAATTAGAAAATATCAAATTTAATTCGGCAACTGTTTACTTAGTGTACACTGAAAAAAGTATTTGTTTTAAAACAAATTTTCTTTATCAAATAAGACGAACAAACTTTTTCAATGTACAAAGAAAATCCTTTCAGAAACTTTTATTATTTTGTTGTTATCCTGAAAAAGAAACAAAATTTGCCCGACATGATTAGAAACGCATTTTTCGGAGTACTATAAAAATGAAAAGGAAATGAAGCTACGTTAATAAAATATACAAATTGAATTGTGTTTATTTAGCTTGCAAATGTTTAAAATGTACAATTATTGTTCCACATAGAGTCGTTTAAATAAATAGTTAAGAAAATTAATGAATTGTACTCAAATTTTTAATTCTGCACTGGGTATAAGTATAAAGACTCATTTTATTTGTAATTCATCTATTTCAATTAAATGGTCGACCCAGGCAAAGTTCTTGTGGTAAGTGCTATTTATATTTGTATTCATTTACTCAATTTTACATTATTATTATCAAATGTAAGTGTTTGGAGAAACAATTGAGTAGTTTAAGACTTAATTTCCAATTTACAGGTTGTGTACTACCAACGAATTATTCTGTGTTAATTAAACGACTGATTGCAGACCCTCCAAAAATCATAACTTTAGATAAATAAGAACAAGCAATTCTTGTTTACATCACCTCAATAAGAACCTTCCAACATCCCTTTGCAATATTTACTATTATGTTATGATGTACAGAGTGTTTTAAATACTACCGCATAACGCTAACGACTTAAAACATAAATAACTTGCTTAACTTAAATGGAATAATCTGCATTTGAAGTGTTGGTGAATAGGAACTAGTTACTAATTGGTATTAGGTTAAAAAACTCTAACTTTGATAGTTTTCGAGATATTTTAAAATTTGGAGTTTAACAATTTGTAATTTACTTAATCTTAAGGCTCAGAGATATCAGTAAAATGAACATTATCTGCAAATATTTTAAATGTATAGGCCAATCCAGATTTAATTATTAACCTTTTAAAAAATTTTTTAGAATTAAAATAACGATAAACGCACATGGTTTGTTATCGTCGAATCACGCCCAATTCGTCACAAACAAAAGCAACCCTAATTAGTTTCAGCAAATTGATGACACTGTAAACATTGGTAACTTTGTTAAAATTTTAAAATAATGGTTTTAGAAATTATCGTACTACTATTAGAGCGATTTGTATTATATCTCTTAGTTAACAAGTTAAAGTTTGTCGATGTTTGTGTATAAGTCTGATTTTTAAAGTACCAAATAACGGTTGCTGTTGTTAAAACAGTAGTAAATTGCACCGGTGTGCGTAATCTGACTGACCTCTTAGAGCCCGATACTAGTCATGGAAGCACAATCTCTGTACATCATAATATAATAGTAAATATTGCAAAAAGAGATGCTGAAGGCTCTTAGTAAGGTGGTGTAAACCAGTTGCTTGTTCGGCAAAGCTGAAGTTATTGCATTTTTGGAGGATCTGTAACCAGGTAACATCGATTTATCCTGAAACAAAGTAAGTAGGTATAGGAACATGATAAAGAACATACATTATTTTTTTATCGTACAATTCAAAATAGAAAAAATACAGGGTGATCCATTTCAAATAACCCAACTTTGATATGGCACTTCTGTTTCTAGACCACCCTGTACAATTGAAAATTATTTTTAAAATATGGTTTAAATAATTTTGACATATGTATGCCTTAAAATTTAACATTATTTGTCGTTTTATGCTATAGAATACCTGTTATAGTGCCCCAACGTATATATCTATACTTAATTAATCAAAATTGTTTGAGTTTGAGGTACCAATGTGTGGTATCAACAATTCCTATAAGATCTCTGAAATCTATAACACCTAGTTACAGAGAATGCTATACAAAGCGGTCCTAAATTTAACGTGTAGAATCCAAAAATGTATTAATATATAGGATGTTCCATTTGTACAACGATGTTGATGCCGATTTTCGGTACAACTGGAAGTGTCAGAAGAATTATAAAATATTTAATCGGAGCTGGAGCTATTGGTTTTAGTCATTCTCCAAATTTTCTACACATTTTTTTCCATGTATACTTTTCTGTATACGCATAATGGCTGATCATTGCGTTTATTTCTTAGCCACAGTTTCTATATAAAAATATATTTTAACTATCAGGGATTGAACCCACGACCATAGCGTTATTGTTACGAAGTTTCAACAAGCGGTCCGACGTTGACACAAGGTTTAATATAAATGTATAGGTGATCGCAGTCAAAATGTTAATAGATAGTTCTTTTTTGACTATTTATCGTAATATTCTCTTTATTTGTGAGGTTATGCAAGGTGATCAGAAACTTGAAATTCTATACGCTATAATTAATCATTTTGACCGACAAAGTTCCCAAAGTAATGGAGAAAGATTACCAATCAATTAATAATAGTTATTAGGGACTCAACATTACATTTGAATCTACACTGCTAGAATCGGAACTTCTGAAAAGATTTCTTGTAAGGTAAATTTATTATTTCGTTCATAATAAAAAAAACATACAAATTTTAGAATAAACAAACCATAAGTATATGTTGTTGACAATTTTGCTGGAAAATATGGAGAAGATGGTCAAGGAATAGTAGGAAGTATAATTTCATATCGATGATCTAGTAGCGTTGGTGATTAAAGTAGACTGGCTCGAATATTATGGTGGAGCACTTTTAGAAGACTTAAACTTCGGGCAGACTCGCTCCTTTTCGAAATACAGTTTAGGTAAACTTACGGGGCTCAATTTTTAATGAATTGAAATTCGAAATAGCATGTTTTACTATAAAGCTTATAATAGAATTGATTCGTGGATCACATGAAGTGGCACCAAGTGAATTTTTCTGATAATATAACTTTTTCTTCTGATTCAGAAGTTTAAAATTGACATTCCTTTGCTGCAATTTATAGACAACAAAGTGTAAGACATGTGAGAAAAAATTTGTTCGTGACGTTTATCTTAATTTTTAATAAGAAGGTCGGTTGGATTTTGCTTGTCGAAGATATGCCGAGTACGGAGTAAATCTTTTGGTATTGGCCTGAATGGTGTATATGATTGCTTGATCTGCTACGGTGTAGAGTAATTTGGTATGCATAGATAGGATGTTTGATATTTTGATATCATTGGTTTGGTAAAATGTATTGTGATTATGTGTCTTGTAAGTCATGAGACGGGCAAGCTCTATGGCACTATAGCCCATACGCTCAAGTGTGGTTGATGTGGGTTTATTAGCCCTTACATGCCACTTAGTGACAAGAATGGGTGTTTTTTGAGCTGCTGGGTTATCGACGAACAACGACCCTCCACTACTTTTAGGTGGCACTAGCTGGGGATACCTAGTATGTACATATACGAATACATTTGATGATAATTTACCTGGTAGGGCTTCTGGAGTAGTCTGGTGAGTAATTTGGGACGTGATCACAACGGTCACCTCGCCTCGCTTTTATAACGGCCACTTAAAAATACGGAGGATAAAGTTATTACGCTACTTGCATTATCTCCAAAAAACGCGAACAACAGTGTTGCTCCCGTGTAAAATACTGGGTTATGACGATTATACAGAAGAATACAAAATGAGAAACATGGAACATCAGAGACGGACGAAGAATTAGATGGCATGTCATAGACTACTCTGTTTGTCCTTCGACAGAATCAATATTACAGAGTGTTGTATTACAAGCGTATACGGCAGAACTCCACACGCCCGATACTACACAAACGTCAAAGAACGTATGAAAAGTATTGATAATACGTAGTAAAAAAGAAAAACAAAAATGTGTAAAAGCAATTTTGTAAAATCGACTAAACATTTCAGTATCGGCCAACAATTGGTAAATGTATCTAACCTAAGTCGTTACACGGACGGTACCTACTACACTACAACAGTACGCCGGACACAGCGAGGTATCGCGCGCTAAAGTTCCCATATGAGTTGAAAAATTTTCACTTACAAAGCGAAAATGAAATTTGATTTAGAAAAAATGGTTCAAACAAAAGTTATTGACAATAGAATTCCCAGCAACTTTTCTTCATCAACTTTTTTGATATTTCAGTAATTACTTATTGGAACAAAATAGTTTGTGAACAAAAGTTGTGTATCATTAAATTACAAAACAACTTTTATTTGAAAAAATAATGTCTTAAAGGTGACCGTTATGATAATAAAAGACTAGTGGACGTTAAGTGATCAACTTGTAAAGAATGCTTAGGATCAAGGTGGCCGTTTTAATCAATTGAAAGAGTGGTCGTTGTGAACAAGTTGGGCACAAATTGCAAAATGTTTACTATATTTTCACAACAAAATAAAGAAAATAATGAAACTACGCACTTGTAATTTTATTATGTGCTTGTTTATATTTTAAAATAAAATAGACGCTTATTTTTTTCGTCGTCGTACACTTTACAAAATTTGTACCTCGCCGCTCGATTCATATTGTCTATACACCTATATGTGCGCAGAGGTATGCGCAAAAATTTTCGCCAACTAACATCAAAGTGCCGACAGTCGAGTGGGAGTTTCTGCTTTGTGCTAGTATCTTCTTTGTACAGTATTATACAGTGACAAATAAATTATGTAAAATAAAGAAGTAGTTCATTTAATGAGCTACAGTAAGATCCAATGTAAAATGTGTAGATTGATCAATTTGGTGATTGACTACCTACGAATGAGTGTACTGATAAGTTAATAACTACTCGATGGTACTGAAATGTGCAAATATGTTGAATTCCTGAGAAGGAATGATCAAGACTGTAACATGGTTGAAAACATACGTCACAGATATTAATGACGTCAATCGAAAGTAAGCTTACCTGTGAATTAACCCTATATAGACGTCAACAATTTTATGGAGTAAGAATTCTAGTTACGAATACGTATTTACATCTTTTTAACAAATTTTGGTACTTATAAAAATACATTTACTGTGTAAAAACAGTTATTTTTGCTTTTTAAATGTTTCTAAATAAAACATAAAACGCTGTTTTGTATCAAGGGCCTTACTAGAAGTTTACAACCTCGGGCATGAGGCACTCGTATGTTTGTAAATTTGCCGTCGTCATAAACGTCAACATTTTGCCCTTAGCCACATAATAAATAAGTATTTTGTACCATAGTAAGTGGACTATAATGTTGTACATACACCGAGGTTCACACGTAAATAAGTGAAACAATACATACATCAATTATGTATTTTCTTCTAAATAAATAAATAAATTATTTTACTGTACAAATGTATTAAAAGAATTATGTATTTTTCAGTGGTTCAAGATTTTATTTCGTGCTTAATTGTATAGAACAACAAAAGTTACTTATTATTAGCAGGATTAAGGTTAAAACTTACTGTAAAACTTAGTTTACATATTTATTAGGTTAAGCACATAAGATCCTCTATAGCGTAAATCTTATTGCTCTTGTTAGGATTATTTTAGTTAATCATTTGCATTTGTATTTGGTATATTACTACTGTCTATGATATTATTTAGCAAATGTATGTTTACGCATTAACAATCAACTTAAACTGTAAGACTTTAATGTGAAAACAAGAATTGTTAGATTATTCGCATCAACTCCATTTCAAAAATTTAAAAATGCCTAATTATTTATAGTTCGTTTTGTAGTACATCTACAATGGAGCTACAATGGAGTATTTTCAAATAAATGATGCATATGAATTTACATGTTATGAAAATACAAAACTTATTTCAACTTTTATTTTGTTTGTTGTGTAACTTATAATTTATAAGCAACTTAAGAGAACAATGCTTAGATACCATTTATTTAATGTTTTGAACAAAATAAATATTAAAAATTCTTATGAATGGAGATTTAGCTAGAAAAATATTCGAATATTTTCTTCAGCAAGTTAATTAAAACTGCAAATCCAGTTTCAAGTGAAAAAATCTCATGTATAAGACGTAACTATAGTAAGATTCACGAAAGCAAAATAGCTATCACGTTTTGATTATGCAGTATGCACGTGAATACAAGTGTTTGCACGAAGAATATTATCGCGAAACAAACCACAGATGACAGGTAAGTGATACATAATAGGTGTGGTGTAGGGCAGTTTTTTTCGATGTGTTCTCCAAATACTGATCAGCTAATAGCGAAGCAGCCGTGAACAGTGCATGTGATTGTAGAACAATTAATTTTAGAAAGGGAGATGCACTAAACTTTCCACGTCAAGACACAATTCGAAAAGACAGAAAAAAAGGAACGTCCAATTATCGGGAGAAAAAAAACACTAACAAGAGAAGTTTGATTTCCTCAGATCCACGTGGTTTCGTCACCGAAATGCCTCGAATGTAACTTAAATTGCTTAACTACTAGGGCAAAACCGTCCACAAAGTCAACAAATTCAAGAAGGGTCATGCCAGCTCGCTTGAAAGGTACAGAGGCAGAAGAAAAATTACCGTCACAAATGGAAGTAAATATGCCTTTAATAAATAAAATAGGTTATTTTAAATGGATCACCCTCTATTTTTACACTTACTGCGTACTTTCGTTTTTGAGATAAATCGATTTTACCTGATGTGCAGACCCACCAAAAAAATTAATAAATGCAAAATAAATAAGAACAAGCTAACTTTGTCTTACATCACCTTACTAAGAGATTTCAACATCATTTTTTGTAATATTTATTATTATGTTTATGATGTACAGGGTGTTATTAATATTACCGCATAACACTTAACGACTTTAAATTTAAATATCTTGCTTAACTTATATAGAACACCCTGCATTTTTGTGTGGTTTGTTGGAAGCTAGAACTAATTACCTATTAGTCTGTATTTCAGTTACTAACCTGTAACTCTGATAGTTTTCTAAATATTTAAAATTTGATAGTTTAACAATTTATGATTTCCTGGAATCTAAGTTACCTGTGCGGATATCCGTAAAGTGAACATTGTCTTGCAAACCATTTGTAATGTATATGCCAATTCAGCTTTTAAATAATAACCTTAAAAAAATGTTTGTTCAGAGCAAAATAACTTAGAAATGTGCTCATGACTTATCCGAGTCTCTAATGCCCATACTTATAGTCAAATCTCAATCCCAATCTTGAGGCGTACTTAGTTGAGATCTTTTTGGTTATAAAGTTGATTCCCTTGTATATTCACATTTTTGGCAAATCTCGGTGAAGGTAATACTCAACAATGGGTTGTTGGGAATTTCAACGTCAAGTTTAATTTCTACTGTTTTTTTTATTTGGGTGGAAGAATGCAGATTGACAGTTAGCTGTCGTGATTTATGCCTAAATAAAGTCGACAGTGTATAAATTTACATTGTCATTGGTAAATATGACATCCTCCACATTTCTTTAACAACCAAAAATAATTATGACAAGACAAAGCTGTCGGTAACAAAATACATAATATGTCAAACTTATTTTGTAGTACGGCCTACATCATTGATACGTAACACTCCTCAAGCTGGGCTCCAAGTATCAGCGATTTAGCAATTTCCGTAGATATTTGCAGGGTCAGTTCAAGCAATACGATGTAACACCTCATCTAGTTATTATTTAGTTTTTGGACAGATGTTTTATTGTTGGGTGTTGGAAATTAAAATAATCAATAATGACAATTTGGCAGAAAAATTAGTGTTGTCAGAAATTCATATTAAAAAAACAATTTCAATTAGTGTAGAGTTCTGTTCTGTTGAATGTGTTGTTCGTGATTTTTATAAAGTGTTAACCGACTCTACATTGGTGACCCCGACGTGATGGAGAACGAAACAAAAAACAAACAAAATTAGATTTTCTGAAGAAGTTTTAAAATCGCTTTTGGCTTCAGCGCCTGCCAACGTCTGCTCAAAGCATTCTGTCAGTAAGTTCTGAAGATTCATCTAAATAGCTTTATTCTAGCGGATAAGAATCACGAACTGAACAGACTTTTACTAATTCAAATTGTTTTTTTTATAATATGAATTTGACAACGCTTTGGTAAATTGTCATAAGTAAAAAATATTTCTCTTCAGTTGTGTACATATTCACTGCTTCTGCTTGAAATTGAAATTAATGTGGCGTTATGGGATCCTTTGACACAGAGACTTCTAATTTTACCAAAATGTCCTTTCAATAAAAATTATGTGGCCTGCCTTATAGTCCATACATGACAATATATCATAAAGAAATTACTACTTTAGGCATATATGAAAGAACGTTAAACATTTTTTAGTTATAGCGCTTAAAATTAATGTGTGATGTACTTAGGCAGTTACACGAAATTAAATTGGTTTAATAATGTTTGTAAATGTCTTAATAAACTAGTTTTTTTGAACTAAAACTAAACCCACACCAACCACACTACTAAAAATACCGTAAAAACAACACCAACCAATCTAACGATAATTACAACAACACAGCTGACCAGTTACTGTGTCATTTTTTCCTCTAATTTCCGACATCTTTGATTTAACCAGCGCCATCTCATGATTTTTGCAAATAGAAAGTTTGAGCTTAACATAACCTAAAAAAACTGTGAACGAGCACTCAAGTACTGTTTGAGATTAGTTGGTTCTGATTTGAGCTAGAGCTCAGGATAACAATGAACTGGCGCAATTCCCTAAGGTGGAGGCCGTTTATAGCGTGAATTGTCGTCTCAAAACCGTACTTCAACCTCAAGTACACCAAACCTCATGACTATGAGTACGGCCATAAGAATAGTCGAATCACGCCCACTGGTCACAAACGAGATCGTTATTTGTTACAGCAAAATCGATCGCACTGTAAACATTGGCAACTTTGTTAAAAAATTATAAAAACAATATGTTTTGCAAATTATCATACCACTATTAGAGCAATTGTATCACAGTCAGCATTAGTTATCAGGTTAAAGTTTGTCGATGTTTACAGTATGACTCACTCTTGATGTACCAAATAACGGTTGCTGCTGTTAAACATCAGTAAATTGCACTTGGTGACCGTGATTCGACTGGACTTTAGAGCCCGGGATACTAGTCATAAGCATTTCTGTTTATTTTTTCTGAAAAAATAAATACTTCTGAGGTAAATATTTAAAACTGAATTAAAATCATTGCAAGATAATGTTCATTTTACGGATATCTCGCAGGTAACTTAGATTCCAGAAAATCGCAAATTGGTAATGAATCAAATTTTTAAAATAAACTTTGCCAGGAAAGAATATCCCTACGTCATAAGTATGCGCATGTGAATTAATATTAAAACTCCTGAGTCAGTTTGAGCATTTACTGGCGAAGTTATTGGTTAAAATTAGAAAGTAATTCAAAACAGTGTTGGCAAGAGATATGGTTGTCAGTTGAAATACTAACCTAAAAGTAACAATCGACCGAAATTTGACAGTACGTCAACTTAAATGAAATTGAAGTCAATTGAGTAACTTTATTCATAACGTATATAGTACACCTTCCCTCTTTATTTTATACATATGTATGTCATATTCATACAATGACTGCATGTTATTTCCTGTACATCAGAAAATAATACGCAAGTATCTCTTTTGGTGGCACCCATGTTTATCTCAAAACTATCAGAGTTAAGGGTTGGTAAGCCTAATTTTAAATTTTTGCTTCGACGGATTTAAAAATAAAATTATATGTTGTAGTACTGTATAAGACAAGTTGAATTAAATTTGAAAAAATTTCAAAATTTGATTATTGTTAAACAGTGCTTGAGGTCAAAGTCAAACATAGCATTGGGGGAATATTCAAAAAGTATTCCATGTTCAGAGTCATGTAATATCAATCGAAAGGGAGTTTGAGTTCAAAAGTTATTTCACTTTTAAAAATTTTGAAAATAAAATAAAATAACAAAAAGTCGACATTTTCAAAAACAATTTAAAAGTGAAATAACTTTTGAACCCAAAATGTTAACTTTTAAATGCATTTTTGAAATTGGCTTTGCAAATCCCTTTCGATTGATATATTACACGACTGTGTACATCGGGAATACTTTTGAGATATTTACGAATATATGTTTGACTTTTTGACCTCAAAATACACCTTACCTAAACATGACCTTACCTAAACAAATTTTTGAAATTTTTTCAAACTTAATTCAACTTGTCTTATAAAGTACTAAAACATATAATTTTATTTCTTTAAACTGTCGAAAGCCAAAATTTAAAAAAACAAGTAGTTCTTGTTCATTTTCAAACAGGTATTACGATCTTAATACTCCAACGTATTGACTTATTTTAAAATTGTTTAATAAATAATAATCCATTCTCTACCGCACTGTAGAGCTAGTTTTGGGAATTTGTCTTTGCTATATCTACAGTATTTATTTATGTGGTGCCCTGTTGAACATTTTGTTCAAGCTTTTCAGCTGATTTCGTGCATGCATTGAATTAATGTAAATTCTATATGATATCTTTTGATTTGTCAGTGAATAGCATTCTCTAATTTGCTATTTAATTATTATTAACAGTGGATCAAAATAAATAAGAACACCTGTGTTAATTATTCATAAGAAATATGCAGGGTGTGTGGCCTATGTGGCAGAAAATGTATCGTAGAGTGGTGACTGTTACCATTGATAATAATAATAATATTTATTGACCAACAGCTATAAAAAACCATTAACAGGTCAACTTAATTATAATTTATCTTAACGCCAGAACACACATAGCAGTAAATAACAGCAAATGCAAACAAAATAAATCAAATTAGGTATAGCACAAATTCTACAAATAATTTTATAAATCAATTAATTTTCCAATGTCAACATTACGCAAAGTCTTTTTTTAAAATATATTACAATCCGTCGCAAAAATATCTATATCTGTTTCTACTTATTGTTGTATATATGGCACATCTCTATAGATAGGAGAGTTCATTGCATAATTGGTTGTTCTCAATGGTAAATGAAAAGTGTTACTATTTCTCAATCCAATTTTTGGTATGTTATTGATTATTTTAGTACTTCAGGTTATCAATAAGGTTGTTAAAGATTTTATGAAGATACACTACATCACTATGAACACGTCTTTCTGATAAAGTGGAAATATTATAACATTTACAAAAATGATTATAATCAAATAAATCTCTTGGTATAAAGCACCAGTTGCTTTGAAACAGACATATTTTCCAAATTTGATTTGAACAGTTTCTAATGATTTGTTATGGTATTTCTGCCTTAGACTCCACACCAACATTGCATATTCAAGAATAGGTCTTAATAACGCATAGTACAATTTTAGTAAAGTATTTACATTAAGAAATGACCTTGAGTAGTTTAACACACCCTAGAATTTTATTTGATTTGCTTACAACGTTATAGATATGAGAATTAAACTAAACCTTGTGTCAAATGTAACTCAATTATTTTATGTCTACGCGTGAGTTTACTTGTATGTTCATGTAATAGTTGTGTTCCATAATTATTTTTTACTTTTAAAACTAACAACAATAGAACCACTTATTTATATTAAGACATAATTTGTTAACATCACACCATTTAAGAACACATCTATATCATATTGCAGTAAGTTACAATCATTATGATGATCAACTCAAATATATTTTGAGGTCATCCGCAAAATCAACTTCTGAGAATACTTTACACAATCCATCAGATCATTCACAAAAATTAAAAACAGGAAGGGCCTAAATTAGAACCCTGTGGCACTCCAGACGTAGCTCCAAAGCCAGGAGATATAACCATTACAAGATACATATCGCTGCCTATTGGTTAAATAAGAATAAATAAACTTTACCGATGAATCACTAATACCGCTCAAATGCAATTTTTAATAAGCACTATGATCTACCTTGTCAAAAGCTTTTTCAAAATCTGTGTATATAACATCAACTTGATGACTCTCATTGAAAGCTGAAACATATTCAGTTGGTTAAGTAGATTTGACAAAGTTGATCGTTTTGGTAAAAATCCGTGTTGGTATATACTAATATGCTTACATATACCTATGGAAGATTCATTATATAATATTATTTCAAACACTTTGCCAGGCGCACTGATTACAGGTCTGTAATTTGTTATGTTAGCACGATCACCTTTTAAACACCGGGCATATCCTCGAATTTTTCCATATTGTTGGAAACTACGACTGTATCATAGGTTGAATAGAAACGTAAGAGGAACAATAAAACAATCAGGAACAACTCTTTACCATAGTCTGGTAAGTTATCAGGTCCTAACAGATCTCTTTAGTTTTTAACTTTTGTATAGCAGCAGCTACTCACTATTTTCTACATTAAAATGTTTACGTTATTCGACTCACCCTTTGTTGATAACACTTGATTAATGTCTATTTCACTGAATCATTATACAGATTTAAAGTATGTTGCAAAACCATTGACAATACTACCAATGGTTTCTAACTTTATCGTTCAAGAACATTTCATTCGGTATTCCCGAATTTGATTCTTCTGTTGATAAAGTTCCAGAATTTTGCAGATTTTCATTGATATCTTACTCCGAAGTTTTTATATATTCACTATAAGCTTGTTTAATCTCGTATTGCTCATTCTCTCTTTTGAGTTCCTTAAATTTGTATGTTGATAAAAGTGATTTCCAGTAGTTTCAAATTTACGATGGAACTTTTTTTAATTTTCAGTTTGTTGATAATTGGCTTAGTGAACCATGAAGGATAAACCCTATGCTTGTTATACATATTCCTAGTTAGTGGAACGCAATTCTTGGCTACAGATCATAACTTCATAGAACATATCTACACGTATCATCAATATCTGATGACGATAAAACTTCAGCCCAATCAACCTTATTAAAATCATAACACATCTTAAAAAAAATCTGCTTTTTGAAATTCAAAATTGGTTTATAATCAAGTGTTTTGGTTTTAACAAATATCACTAAATTGCGTAACGATACTCAATGCTGGATGATAACTATCTTCCTTGCCTAGTGGCCATTCGTCCTCTTTCAACACTAATGTTTTTCAAATTTTGTTATTACCAAATCAAGAACACGGTTTAAGCTATTTTGAACTGCATTAATCTGTTTTAATTTATATTGATCTAAGAAATTTTTGTAGTGCTAATATTTTTCTCATTAAATTTATATTGAACCTCTGCACTAAAAATATGGCAAATTGAAATCTCAAATTATCAAGATATAGTCGTTTAATCGTAATTTGTTTTGGTTAATTTCTAGAACTCATAGAATTTCTATTATAATCATCCCAATTCCACTGCCGGTGGAAAATATGCTACACAAGCATATAAACAAAAATAACCTATATTAATTTTTACCCAAATAAATTCAAGGAGTCATCAATATCTAAAGCACTTTATTTGCTATTAGATATGTAGTTGTTTTCTCTAGAGCTTCTAAGAACACCACCAACCTTGATCCTTCCCCACCGGTTATCTGCATATTTCTATCTTTTCTGGTAAAAAAGCTACATAGTTTGTTGTAAAATAAATCGTAATCCAAAATGCTTGAATTTAACCATGTTTCTGATAGACAAATCACATCATAAGTTTCACTAACACAATTGATATAAACCGATTAATTTTGGTTTTAGTCCTCGGACATTTTGGTAAAAAAGCCCATAGAATTTAATTTTTTGAGACATTATTAGGTACAATGGTAGGAATCCCTCTGATATATTTAATAGTGATGTCTTGTTCACCGTTACTTTTTCTGAATTCGAGTTTGCCAATTAGTTCTCTCAGATAATCTCAAGTTGTTTGGGCGTCTGATCATATTTAATATAAATTCTTGAACTGCTTCCGGAAGCTTATTTTTGTTACTTAAAACTTTCCTTGCATCGTACTTATTAGGAAATATAATCTCATTAGGACGAGGTTTACATTGATCTTGCTTTATTTCCCAAACGAAAGACTTTTTATATCATGGGTTGATACGTCTGTAATCGATTGATTATTTCAAAATGATTTTCTCATATCATAAGATTTTCTTTCATCACTACTCAATGCATTGCTTTCATTTACGTTTAGCAAAATGACATTAGAAGAACGTAAATTACGCCTATTAATTTCTGAAATAATTTCTTCCATATACTCATGCTTTGATTCCTTATTTTGATACTATTCTTCAAAGATTTAATTTCAGACTTTAGTGATAAAATAAGTTCTTTAAGATCGTGAATTTCTATCTTTTTTCTCGGTACATTTTACGCAGCAGTAGGTAATACACCTGGTCTTTTTGATAAAAGACATTGTACTCAGGAGCGTGATAAGCCGGAACAAGTTGAATATATGAACGATAAACAACTATCACATTTAATATCCCCTTTTCCATTGGACTGATTTATCGCATATAGCACATTTTTCAAATTGCGACATTATGCAATATTATTACTTAATATGAGTTATTCACAATAAAATAATTACTAAAATAATTTAATTATTGCAGCACTCTCGACTAAAACACGCGCGTTCCGCGATACAACACGTTACTATAATGTAAATAAACATAAACTTCGGCTGTTACTATAATGGATATCTGTTTTATGTAGTCGGGATTCTTAAATTGAGCCATTTGATTGTGTCAGCTATTTTATTAATATTATGTATATTGAAAAAGTTCACAAGACTGTTTGTCGCATTACACAAAGTTTGCAAATCGACTGAAATGTCCGAGTGCAACAAAAAGAAGCTGTACCACGTTTTCATACTATTTTTTCTATATCTCTGGTATTTACATCAAAGTGTATGTTGCACAATTGTAATATTTAGGTTAGATGAGCTCGGCAGCTTTCATTATTAAACTTTGTATAATCCCTAAAACAGTAGGTAGTAAAGAAGCTCTCGTATCGACTACAATACAAAACAAAACTATAAAATTACGAAGTGGAAAAATACATTTCTGCAAATTAAAAGCTTTACGATAAACATTCTGCATGCTAAAAAATTAACTATTGGGTATTGAAAGTTTCTCCTTCTCGGAAAAGAACGGAGAATATTCTAATTTAGAATTGAACAGTTTCAAATCCGATCAAATTGAACTTTATTTGTCCATTGTGGAACCATAAAATGATATCGGATACGTTATAAAAAAATATACTAGTTACAATGAGCTTATAAACATTAAAAAAATTAATTAAACTACAAAATCCTATTAGATACAATAATTACAAGAGTTAATGTAGTTCATTTTTCATATATTTTCTAACTGTTTACGGAAATATGAAGCACAGTCATTTAAACTATCAAAGGTTGCTACGCCGATCTTGGTTCGAGCTACACCACGCGTTAGTGTGTTCGTAATTCACATTAAGGCGGCTAAGGAGAGAACATGAAATTTTCACTTGCGCCTGACGGAAAAATATATATGCAACAAACAATTCAACATAAATTGCAAAGATCTAAGTTTGAAGAACAGGACGGCAAACAATACCTTATAAGCTTTTGTTTACTAAGGATTTGGAATTTGCATAATTACGTTAATCTTAAGACAAAACAAGTACTGTTATTGAATTTCACGTTTAAAATTTTGTAAAATTCATACAAATTTTTGTGAACTGAAATGATAACATGTTATTTAAAAAATTAACTAATAATAGTTAATTGCATTTTTATCGCGCAACATTGTTTTGATTATACTCTATTATTATACCTATTATACCTATTATTAATTATTATATTTAAATTAGCAACTCATAATGCAATGTTGACTTTTGTTTACATTGGATCTTAATTAATAGTGTAATTTATTTCACATTATTATCACCTGAAAGTAAAAAACACTTACACATATAAAAGGACAAATTTGTTTGTGTTCAATTTAGTTTGCATTAGTTTCGCAGTTAGTGATATTGGTAAAATAGTGCTTATTTTATTTCTCAAATGACTAAATTGAAACTCCGCATTATCACGCCCAAGAAAAGTAAGAAGTTAATTATGAAGAAATTATCAGAAAAGTAAGTACCTGGTTCACCTACATTTTATGTATATTTTATTTACTCGTAACATATACTACTTTTATTCGTAACTTTAGTAGTTATAATGAAATGTGTTACAGGAGGTGGAAAACTTTATTCAGATGGAAGCGGTGAATAAAAAATGATACTGCCGATGCAAACATGTCCTCCCTCAAAGTTCCTTGTAGCTCTATGTCAAGGTGTTGATGATTCTGATGCAGTGTAGTATTTATTCTTCAAGTGACCGAGATTCAGTTGACCAAATAAATCCTGAAACTGGCTGCGATGAGAATAACAGCAATATGGTCTCATCTGAAACGGGAACACAACTGGTTATGTTGACGATGAAAGTTGCTATCAATCTTTGGATACAAGAAGTGAATGCTGTGACTATCCATCTGAATTAGATATCTCCACAAGGAGGATGAAAGTGATACAAGTGATTTAGGATGAACTTTTGTGAAACTGACAACGCATCAAAGGAAATATTTACAGTAACTGGTAGACGAATTGTAAATATATCACACATTTTTGAGCAGTTGAAAAAATGAGACATGAAGGTAAATATTTTCTTATTTTTCGACTTATGCGATATATAACATATATTTGATTTAGGTTTTGATTGTTCATTTTTCAATAGGATTTGGTTTCGAGAAAATTGATGACTGCAAAGCATTTTTATTTTTAAATGTGCAGTTTGTAATATTTTACAAACTGTAAAATCGGAAATATTCAATGAATCGGGATAAATTCTAATTTATCAGTGGTTCTGGGTGCTGTTTTTAGCGGTCGGGTATAAATAAATGTCAGAATTTCTTGCTGCAGCACGGAGATTCCCAATATGTCAAATAAAACATATTCAAAATACCATGATAAGGTAGCGTCTGCAATTGACTTAGAAACCGAACGTTTAATGAAACAAGCAGGCGAAGAGAAGCTAGATTTCGAAAATTTTATCTGGTGATGTTAGTACAAATGGAATTCCGATTATATCCGCAGGATAGTTGATGGAGCATGAGTAAGTTGCTCGTATAGGACGAATTATAGTGCTCTATCAGGAGTGGTAAGTTTTTTTTGTCAACTTATTATTGTTGATTAATATTGTCTTTGTTTGAATTTTTAGGCATGTATTATAGTGCAAAACAAAAAAACTGTTATATAGGTGTCCGAAATAAATATTGCTACGTGTGTGAACGTTCCAATAATGGTAATAAATACCATGATTGTTATAAAAATTGGGACAGTAGTTCCTCTGAATGGAAATGGACATTATTGCAACAGGTTTTATGCAATCTAAACATGCATAATTTAATATAAGTGGAAAAGTAATGGAGATTTTAGAGACAGCAGCGTGTACAGAAAAAGTTAGTCGAATTAGCACCATATGGGCTGACGTTTGTTATAGAAAGATTGAGTGTCGGAATCATCTTTAAGGAATCTATATAAATAAGCTTGGGGATCTTTCAAAGATTCAAGCCTTATTGATCTTAGAAGGAAAGTGTCTGTGCTCTGACACATTAGGTCGATTCAGATATGCTGTATCAAAGCTATTGAATATCGACAATACGGAAATGAATCATTTTCAATGAAAGCAGATCTTTAAAAAGCGATATTCGTAATGGACCAAACCATATATTTGGCGAACATGCAACGTGTGATGAATACTTTGTAAGAAAACGAAGAACAGGAAAAACTCTAGTAACGAGACTAAAAAGAAAGCGGTGTATATGATGTAATTCAAACATTAAATCAACGCCTCGCAAATAACGCGATGTTTATTACACGCGGTATGTTCGCTGAAACCTATAATTCGATAGTAGCTAAGTTTGAAGGTGGTAAAACGAATTAATTATTCGTTAAAAGGTTCATATGAAACACGCTGTAAAGCTGCTGCCATTTCATATAATACTGATGGTGATTTTTGCGAATTATCTCGCAGTCGTTACGATGCTCCCTGAGAGACCTCTCTGCTTCCTACATGGACAAACTCCAAGCGAGGAAATTTAAAAGCAAGAGAAGCTCCGCCGAAAGAGTAAGTATCAGTCGGTGCCATGTTTGTGTAGTATAAGAAACTTATGTTACAGGCAAATCGTATTAAGAAAAATATTTTCGAAAACGGATTCAAACTACGGTCCCATCGCTACTAATTTTGTTGCTGATTTAGATCTGTGCGTGTACCAAGAAAAAGTAAAACATTTTTTTTACAAAATTTAGAAACTGCCGATAAGCAAAAAATATGGGAAGAAACGTTACAGCAATCTAAATCTAATTTATGGCAAAACTGAAAGGAAAAGGTATTATTGGCATTATCATTTGGAAAATTTGCAAATTGCGAAACAACTTCAACCAGTAAAACTGTATGTTCATTATTATATTCTAATTTTTCAGGTTCTGCTCTAACAGTTCTGATTGAAAACGAAGAGATAGCAATTTCTATTATTTGAGAAGAAAATTGGAAAATCAGTACAAATCATGTTTTAACATACGAGTTTCCTTATTTAGCGTGCTCTCCGGATGGCTTAGCTGATGATTACGCCCTTAGTAGAGATTAAAAGTTCTCAAAAAGGGAAGTTTGACACCCTTGAAGCAGTTATTCATCGGAAAATTGATTACTGCACCTTAAAAATGGAAAATTATATTTAAAACGTACACACAACCACTATTATCAAGTTCAAGGTCTGTTGCACATAGCAATACGTAACTGAACGAAGGCATCGA